>JAVTVY010037714.1:0-16482 GCA_036873755.1 Hanleya hanleyi
GACTATCATATCTGGGGAGAGTCATTCCTGGGGACTATTATTCCTGGGGATTATAATTCGAGGGGATTCATTCTTCGGAACTATTCCTGGGGACTTAATCCTGGGGACTGTCTTTCCTTGGGCTTCCATTCTTGGGAACTGTCATCACTGATTCCTGTGGACTATGATCCATGGGTATTTTCATTCCTGCGGACTATCACTCATGTGTACCGTCATTCCTGGGGACTGTTATTCCGGGGGCTATCATTCATGGGGACTGTCATTCCTGGATATATAAGTCATGGGGACTGTTATTCCTGGTGCTACCATTCATGTTGGTTGTCGTTCCTGGTACTTCCGTTCCTGGAGACTGCCAGCCTTGGGAACTACAAGTCCTAGAGACTGTCATTCCTTGAGACTATCATACCTGGGGTAGCATTCCCGCGGACTATGATTCCTGTGGACTGTCAATCCTGTGGACTGTCATTCCTGGGGATTGTCATTCCTGGGGACTGTCATTCCTGGGAACTATCAGTTCTGAAGACGGCCATTACGAGGGCTGTTAATACTGGGGACTGTCTCCGCGAGGACTGTCATTTCTTGGGCTACCATTCCCGAGGACAGTAAGTCATGTGAACTACCATTCATGGGAACTGTCATCCCTGGGGAATATGATTCATGGGGATTATCATTCCTGGGGAATATACTTCCTGTGGACTCATCGGGACTATAATTCCAGGAAACTTCATTAGTGCGCATTATCATACCTTGCGGCTGTCAATCCAGGGGACTGTTATTCCCGGGGTCCATTATTCCTGGGGCTTCCATTCCTGTGGTCTGTCTTTCCTGGGGACTGCCAATCCCCGAGACTATCAGTCTTGATGACTATTATTACCGATTACTGGAGACTGATTCCTGTGGGCTATGATTCCTGGAGATTGTCGTTCCTGCGGACTATCGTTCCTGTGTACTCTCATTCTTGGGGATTGAAATGTCTAGGAAATCTCATTCTGGGAAATGTCAATGAGATTGTCCTTCCTGGGGGACTGTCAACGTAGGGACTGCCTTCCTTGGGACTACCATAAATGAGGACTATCAGTTCGTGGGACTAAAATTACTGGGGGCCGTCACTCCTGGGGCTATCATTACTGGTGCTCCATTACCGGGGAAAGCAAGTCCCTGAACTACAATTCCTGGGGAATGTCATTGCTGGGGGTTATCATTCCTGGGGACTGTAATCCTCGTGGGCACCTGAGGACCATAATTCCAGGGAACTGTCATTACTGGGGACTATGATACCTGGCGGCTGTCTGGGGGTTATCATTCCTGGGGACTATAACTGCTTGGGACTGTAATTACGGGGGGCAAACTTTCCGGGTAAATATCAATCCCGGGAACTTCTGAGGACTATAATTCTGGGAGACTCTCATTCGTGGGGACTATCATACCTGGAGGCTGTCACTCCTGGGGACTATTATTCCTGGGGGCTATCCATACGTCTGTCTTTCCCTGGGACTATCAGTCCTGGGAAGTCAATCCTGGGTCTACCATTCCTGGGGACTGTCATTCCTGGGGCTACCATTCTTGGTGACTGTCATTCTTGGGGGATTTCATTCCTGTGGGCTATAATTCCTGAGGACTGTCATTCCTGAAGCTACCATTAGTGGGGAATGTCATTCCTGGACGCTATGACACCTGAATATTATGAGTCCTGTGTTCTCCTTTCTGGAGAGTGTCATTCCAAGGGCTACCATTCCTGGGCACTATTTTTCCCGGGGGCTATAATTCCAGGTATAATTCCAGGTCACTTTCTTTCCTGGGGACTATCATTTCTGAGAAATGTCTATACTGTGGCTGCCATTCGTGGGGACTGTCATTCCTGGGGACAACATTCTTTGGGACTGTCCTTCTGGAGGACGTTATTCATAGAGACTATAATTCTGGGAGACTCTCATTCGTGGGGACTATGAATACTGGGGCTATCATTCCTGGGGACTATTATTCCTGGGGACTATCCATGAGTCTGTCTTTCCCTGGGACTATCAGTCCTGGGAAGTCAATCCTGGGTCTACCATTCCTGGGGACTGTCATTCCTGGGGCTACCATTCTTGGTGACTGTCATTCTTGGGGGATTTTATTCCTGGGGGCTATAATTCCAGAGGACTGTCATTCCTGAAGCTACCATTAGTGGGGAATGTCATTCCTGGACGCTATGACACCTGAATATTATGAGTCCTGTGTTCTCCTTTCTGGGGAGTGTCATTCCAAGGGCTACCATTCCTGGGCACTATTTTTCCCGGGGGCTATAATTCCAGGTCACTTTCTTTCCTGGGGACTATCATTTCTGAGAAATGTCTATACTGTGGCTGCCATTCGTGGGGACTGTCATTCCTGGGGACAACATTCTTTGGGACTGTCCTTCTGGAGGACGTTATTCATAGAGACTATAATTCTGGGAGACTCTCATTCGTGGGGACTATGAATACTGGGGCTATCATTCCTGGGGACTATTATTCCTGGGGACTATCCATGAGTCTGTCTTTCCCTGGGACTATCAGTCCTGGGAAGTCAATCCTGGGTCTACCATTCCTGGGGACTGTCATTCCTGGGGCTACCATTCTTGGTGACTGTCATTCTTGGGGGATTTTATTCCTGGGGGCTATAATTCCAGAGGACTGTCATTCCTGAGGACTGTCATTCCTGAAGCTACCATTAGTGGGGAATGTCATTCCTGGACGCTATGACACCTGAATATTATGAGTCCGGTGTTCTCCTTTCTGGGGAGTGTCATTCCAAGGGCTACCATTCCTGGGCACTATTTTTCCCGGGGGCTATAATTCCAGGTCACTTTCTTTCCTGGGGACTATCATTTCTGAGAAATGTCTATACTGTGGCTGCCATTCATGGGGACTGTCATTCCTGGGGACAACATTCTTTGGGACTGTCCTTCTGGAGGACGTTATTCCTAGAGACTATAATTCCAGGCTACTGTTATTTTTCTGTAAATCAAATTATTTCTAATCAACTAGGTTATTCTATATGTATATATACTTAATTATCTTCGCTTGATTGTATATCTGCTCGATAACGGGCGCTGTGATCAGCAAATAAAGAACCTTGAACCTTGAACCAGGCGACTGTCATTCCTGGGGACTATCATTGCTGGGGACTGACATTCCTGGGGACTATGATTACTGGGGACCATCATACCTGGACCAATCCATTCCTGGGGACTAAAATTCGAAGGGACTGTCATTCCTGGTGCTCCATTACCGGGGACAGCAAGTCCTGGGAACTACCATTCCTGGGGAATGTCATTGCTGGGGGTTATCATTCCTGGGGACTGTAATCCCCGTGGGCACCTGAGGACCATAATTCCAGGGAACTGTCATTTCTGGGGATTATCGTTCCTGGGGACTATAACTGCTTGGGACTGTAATTACGGGGGCTAACATTCGGGGGGAATGTCAATCCCGGGAACTCCTGGGGACTATAATTATGGGGGACTCTCATTCATGGGGACTATATACATGGAGGCTGTCATTCCTGGGGATTATTATTCACCGGGACTATCCATGACACTGTCTTTCCTGGTGACTATCAGTCCTGGGAAGTCAATCCTGGGTCTACCATTCTGGGGACTGTCATTCCTGGGGTTACCATTCTTGGTGACTGTCATTCTTGGGGGATTTTATTCCTGGGGACTATAATTCCAGTGGACTGTCATTCCCGAGGACTGTCATTCCTGAAGCTACCATTAGTGGGGAATTTCATTCCTGAACGCTATGACACCTGAATAGTATGAGTCCTGTGTTCTCCTTTCTGAGGAGTGTCATTCCAAGGGCTACCATTCCAGGGCACTATTTTTCCTGGGGGCTATAATTCCAGGTCACTTTCTTTCCTGGGGACTATCATTTCTGAGAAATGTCTATACTGGGGCTGCCATTCGTGGGGACTGTCATTCCTGGGGACAACATTCTTTGGGACTGTCCTTCTGGAGGACGTTATTCCTGAAGACTATAATTCCAGGGGACCGTCATTCCTGACGACTATGAATACTGGGGCTATCATTTCTTAGGACTGTCATTCCTGGGGACTATCATTACTGGGGACTGACATTCCTGGGGACTATGATTACTGGGGACCATCATACCTGGACCAATCCATTCCTGGGGACTAAAATTCGAAGGGATGGTCATTCCTGGTGCTCCATTACCGGGCACAGCAAGTCCTGGGAACTACCATTCCTGGGGAATGTCATTGCTGGGGGTTATTATTCCTGGGGACTGTAATTCCCGTGGGCACCTGAGGACCATAATTCCAGGGAACTGTCATTATTGGGGACTATGATACCTGGCGGCTGTCATTTCTGGGGATTATCGTTCCTGGGGACTATAATTGGTTGGGACTGTAATTACGGGGGCTAACATTCCGGGGGAATGTCAATCCCGGGAACTCCTGGGGACTATAATTATGGGGGACTCTCATTCATGGGGACTATCATACCTGGAGGCTGTCATTCCTGAGGATTATTATTCCTCGGGACTATCCATGAGACTGTCTTTCCTGGGGACTATCAGTCCTGGGAAGTCAATCCTGGGTCTACCATTCCTGGGGACTGTCATTCCTGGGGCTACCATTCTTGGTGACTGTCATTCTTGGGGGATTTTATTCCTGGGGACTATAATTCCAGTGGACTGTTATTCCTGAGGACTGTCATCCCTGAAGCTACCATTAGTGGGGAATCTCATTCCTGGACACTATGACACCTGAATAATATGAGTACTGTGTTCTACTTTCTGAGGAGTGTCATTCCAAGGGCTACCATTCCTGGGCACTATTTTTCCTCTGTGCTATAATTCCAGGTCACTTTCTTTCCTGGGGACTATCATTCCTGAGAACTGTCTATACTGGGGCTGCCATTCGTGGGGACTGTCATTCCTGGGGACAACATTCTTGGGGATTGTCCTTCTTGGGAACGATATTCCTAGAGACTATAATTCCAGGGGTCCATCATTCCTGGGGACTATGAATACTGGGGCTATCATTTCTGATGGTGCTCCATTACCGGGGACAGCAAGTCCTGGGGACTACCATTACTGGGGAATGTCATTGCTGGGGTTACCATTCCTGGGGACTGACATTCCTGGGGTGTAATTCATGTGGACTATGATTTATGGGATGGAGCGATATAAAACTTAAATATCATTCCTGGTGACTCTTACTTCCTGGGCACTATAATTTCTTGGATGGGGCCTACAGGGATATTGAAACAAGGCTCATTAGTTGGGACTATCATTCCTGAGGGCTATAATTCCTTGAGCCTGTCATTCTCGAGGATTGTCATCTCTGGGATGGTGGAATATTGAAACAAGACTTTCATGTAATCGTGCATTCAGTTTTATTCACGAGAGAACTGTTATGACCAAAATCCGCATTCGTATTTGAACAAATACAACATTTTAACACAGCCGTCCCCAGACGGACACACGGTAGTCTCCGTCTCACGGTGGACAAAAAGCGTCTGGCGAAGGACAGCTCCATCCTAAGCCCTATCGAAAATACGAATAAAGGAACCATACAGGCCTAGACCGCGGTTGGAACTTGATGCTATCAAATAGACTTTGCGAAGATACTTTGCGATCCGAAGTGGAACTGACAGAAAGACAGACGAATGCCTTACAAGTTACATCTGGAATCTCACTGAGCGTCTCGGGTCGATTTTAAAGTCCGAATATCTCTTTTAAAATTTGAGGAGGATATATACCCCTATTTCTCCAAGCTCAATGACGGCGAGATCATTGATGGATCATTTAGTCACAGTGACGCTGGTTCAAAGCATTGGTACGGGTACGGGCCGTACCGATCGTGATTCTGTAGTATCATCATCAGTAGGCCTATGTAGTAATACGGTGGTTCCTTTCGCAGTCTGTCAAAAAACGGTTGAGAGTGCGACAGATGGACAGATATTAGAGGCACTTGAACAATTTGATTGGCAATATTCCGAGCCTCTCATAGCTAACAACAATGGCAGAGAGCCGCAGGTCATACCTTCGATCTCAGTGAACCAAAATGCTCTCAACCATAAAGGAATAAAACCAGTGTCAACTACCAGTACCTGTACCTCAGTTAACATAACAGATTTGGAGAAATACGATGGACCGGTAAGTGGTAGAATTGGTTGTTTTTAGTCAAATCATTTTTTCTTGATGCACGCTTCAACAGAACAACGAGTTTATTTATTTGAACAGTGTGGGTGCCTGTAGGAGAGATTGGGGTACAGAATACAGTGGGACATGGGGCACAGTGTATGGTTGGCCATCCCTGCCAGAATTCGTCATTTAGAGGCTGCCTCTAAATAATATATACCATGGTATAAAATGCCAAGCCTGCCATAATTCGTATTTAGAGGCTGCCTCTAATTATTTTGTACCATGGTATAAAATGCCAAGCCTGCCATAATTCCTATTTAGAGGATGCCTCTAAATCGCCAAGCCTGCCACAATTCGTATTTAGAGGCTGCCTCTAATTATTTTGTACCATGGTATAAAATGCCGAGCCTGCCATAATTCGTATTTAGAGGATGCCTCTAATTCATTTTAGCCGTAAGTCGTAAATTTTCGCCTTCTTATTACTTCCACCAATGATATGCGCTTTCACAAATTTGGTGCCATATCTCTACGCTTGTTACAAGTTTACTCATTGGTCAAATTTAATATTCTTGATATGACATCGAGTTGTTTATGACTTACGGCTAAAATGAATTAGAGGCATCCTCTAAATAGGAATTATGGCAGGCTTGGCGATTTTATACCATGGTACAAAATAATTAGAGGCAGCCTCTAAATACGAATTATGGCAGGCTCGGCATTTTATACCATGGTATATATTATTTACAGGCAGCCTCTAAATACGAATTGTGGCAGGCTTGGCGATTTAGAGGCATCCTCTAAATAGGAATTATGGCAGGCTCGGCATTTTATACCATGGTACAAAATAATTAGAGGCAGCCTCTAAATACGAATTATGGCAGGCTTGGCATTTTATACCATGGTATATATTATTTAGAGGCAGCCTCTAAATGACGAATTCTGGCAGGGATGGCCAACCATAACAGTGGGTCAAGCCGTCTAGCACCTTTGTTAAGTACAGGAAGCATATTACAATATAATCAGCAGGAAGCTACCAACCCCATACAACACCTATATTGATTACAAATAAAAACTATCATTGGAAAAAAATTAGGGGCAAAAAAAAAAAAAATGCTTTTGAGCAATCCAAGTAATTTTTACGACTGAGGATGATATTTTGTTATACTAAATTTTCAGCAGTACTTATTGCTGTTTTATTATACTACGGTACCGGTACTGAAAGAGGATGGACAAGAGTACAAATTAATTATATGGATTTATTTTTTCAGATGTATATATTATTATTATTATTATGAAATTTTTTTCATAAAACGGAAAATATCATGCACCCGGGGTGGACAGCTGCATGGGTACGGTACTACGTGAGTACAACGTTATAGTATAGAACTACACCGGAGCTAACAGCTGGGACACTTTTGCGTGGACACACTGGGACAATAGTAATCAAATGGTGAAATTTACTTTCATCCTAAAATGCTATCAAAGTGCTTATTTTGTTTCCTAGATGGTAGTAATTGCTAATCCTATCAGATTTGATGAGTTTTACTTCAAGTCAAATGCTTTCGTTAGAATGAGAATCACACCAAAAAATTTTTTCCTTAAAGTTGACCCCTGAGAAGGGTCTAAAATAGCAAATAACTTAAAGGTGAACTGAAAAGCTTTCCAATGTTCTGTTAAAATGTCATAAAACAAGAACTTCTATAGTTGTTACATGGAGTTAAATAAGGAGGAGCGAGCACTTGGCCAGCCGCGGGTCGCTGATCCGTGAGGTCGCCCGCAGAGCTATTGTATTCTGAATGGCCGTCAGTCACGATCTGTCCGTTTGATGTTCAATGTATGATTCCGCCGACCGAGTCGTTGGTTCTTATTAGCCGCAGAAAAACATCAACGGAAGTTGAAATTAAAAATGCGCAGTAGTTCTACGTAAAAATAAGGATGCATTAATTATGCGCAACACAAATATTAGGCAATTTGAAGTCATACTGAATATGAGCATATTTCATTAATCAGAATATGACCATTCGTAGCTTAGTTACAGGACTTTGGAATCATACTGTCGTTTTGTATATTTTATCGTTTTTCTACAACTTCCGCATTTCTCAACAAGACAAAAATTTGCAGGGAAGTTGGTATAAGTACAGCGAATGTGGAAACGAATAGCACATGAGGGTCCGGTTGGATTAGCTAAAAATATAAACGATAGAAAAATTCTCAAAAACCCCATTTAAAATACATGGGCAATTTTGCCACAAACAGAAAATACATCATTTTCACCGCCGAATTAACAGAATTTCCGCATTTCAAAAATGACACATTTTGTGCTTGCGTTCAAGATCAAATAAAAGAGTACATATCAGTCTTTACCATTTTAGGGTCCGGAAGCCTGAATTTGGATAAAATGCAATATTGTAAACACTAGATTGGCCTTTTTTCGCTTTTGCGCTGCCTCAAAGCTATTAACTAATGAGTCAGCCAAGGCCGTTTTACCCCCTGCGTGCTAATCGCTAAGTGATCTTCAATACTTGTGTATTGAAGTTCACTTCTGGCCCGACGGGGTCCTTGACGGGCATCGGTATTAAAGCTATTATATAGGCTGACGAATATTAACAGTTCATTTTATTCTAATTACGTTATACCATGGAGTTAAATAAGACTTATTTAACTCCATGGATATGCTAACTTAAAAAGCTTGAGATCAAGTAAGCATATTATGCTAAAATAAACAATCTCGTTAACGAAAACGAGGAATGGTTCCCTGGTGAGTAAAAATAATTTCTACCCAATTATTGAGGCAAAAAGAGGATTTGAGAACGGGAAGCATAATAAACACATCCTGTATCTATTACAAATGAATATGGCCTCTATATTGTATACGGTGAGCGTGTGCTGCTAAAATTTTGATATATAAGAGCTGAAAATACATGTTCGACAACTTATTTACGAAATTTTCTGACCAAGAGCAACACCTTCAGCACAACGAATATAATCTTTCTCACGGCAGGAAAATGGGCCTGCATGTGGAACAACTTCGGATAGTGAGAACTGTCAAGGCGTGTTAATGTGTCAGTCTTCCTTTGTGAGTTCATCACCTCTCACGGATTCCACTTAATCTCGCACATTCGAATTGAATAATCTCTGTTTGCCGGCATGATCTGAAACAATGGTTCTTTCATAATTTGAGAACGGTACGTGTGATGATACACGCATATAACCTCATCATATGAAACATGTTTTCAGCAAGTGTCAAGCTGGAAAAATTTAAAATCCTAATATAATTTATAATAGAAACGATGTAAGTGATGTGCCTATCACTGTTGGGTCAAAGTGATCTCTCTTTCCCTCCATGGTCAAACTCAACACTTCCCGGCGGCGTGCACAGCGGGCGGCTAAGTACCAATTCACATTTCCAATACACTCAACTTATAATAGCTTTGATGACGTCGATGGGGCGCATGCGCGGGAACCCGACAACTACCGAACATGACACGAACCTGCTTTAATCTCCCAAATACACACGGGCTAATCCGAATAATCCCTGCTGTGGCGGAATCGTACATTGAACACTTTGATCTGACCCAGTGCTCTCTCCTCCTTATTTAACTCCATGGTTGTTACAAATATGTGTGGTAATAGTTCTGTGGGTTATTGTTTTATTTTGGGTATATGAGAACTCAAAAGTCAAACCACCAGAAAACGATCTTAAAGGAGTACTTAACTTATTACATATAGGTTCCTATTACAAAGATTAGACTCTTAAAGAAATATAACCAACTATTTTACTTTCGTATAAGGCGATAACCTATTATTTTTATTACAATTTGTGAAGTCATGTTTCCGCTTTGAGGTCGACGTGGGCGCCGCCATATTGCCTGTGGGATGACGTGACTGGGGACGTCAGAATTCAGGACAACGTCACGGTTAACGCTTGATCCAGGGACGTTCCAACTACGGCATTTGAATTACTCTGGGTTCGAGTTTTAATTCCAGGAATAAACTGTCGCGGCAAATCCCACGGGGGGGTGGGTCCCTGGGGATTCCTAAAATTGGCTTAGGTTATCTTCACCAACTGAAAAATTTCTTCCCTCAAACTTTTCAACTGAGACTTGCCCGATTCAATTTGGACAAATTTGAAACTGAGCGGTAAACTAAAAGTGTCCTCTGCAATTGTCCAGTTATTTCAGTTGAACGACGATGCTTCTAAGTTCATAAACATTTTCATGATTACACTTGAACTACTAAAATCAACTAGAACGTCATTGGATTAACTGGGTTCCCTCTTCTTTGAATTATCGGCATGACCAGCACGATCAACCTTAAATCTCCATGACGTTGTGACGTTTTTAGATGAGTATAAACTCACTTCCGCTCATCTAAAAACGTCACGCAGTGGTGCAATGGCGGCGCCCAGTGCACGCCGTTGTGAGCAACAAATAGTCAATATTTCCTTTATTTCGCATTCTATCAACATAAGTTTTATACAATAAGGTTTGAAATACGATTGCTGATAAATATAGTCACACTCAAAAATAAGGTAAGTACTCCTTTAAAGGAGTACTTACCTTATTTTATATTGGCTCCTTTTACAAAGGTTAGATAATATAACCAACAATTTAACTGTCGTTGAGGGCGACAATCTATTATTTTTATTACAATTTGTGAAGCCATGTTTCCGCTTTGAGGTCGACGTGGGCGCCGCCATGTTGCCTGTGGGTTGACGTCACTGATGACGTCAGCATTCAGGACAACGTCACGGCTAACGCTTGATCCAGGGACGATCCATGCAACTACGGAGATTTGAATTACTCCGAGTAAGAGTTCAATTCGAGAATAAAACTGGCGCGGCAAATCCAACGGAGATAATTCCGAAAAGGAAAGTGGTTTAGGTTATCTCCACACGGTCATATGAATAATTTCTTCTCCAAGTCTTTCAACTGAGACTTGCCCGATTCAATTTGGACAAAATTTGAAGCTGAGCGTTAAACTAAAAGAGCGTCCTCTGCAATTGTCCAGTGATTTGAGTTGAACGACGATGCTTCTAAGTTCGTAAACATTTTCATGATACACTTCAACTACTAAAATCAACTAGAATGTCAGTGGATTTACTCGGTTCCTTCTCGTGCGAATTATCGGCATGACCAACACGATCAAGTGCACGCCGTGGCGAGCAACACAATATTCAATATTTCTTTTATTTCGCATTCTATCAACGTAAGTTTAATATAATAAGGTTTGGAATACGATTGCTGATACATGTAAATATAGTCACACTCAAAAATAAGGTAAGTACTCCTTTAAAAACGTCATCGCTTGCCTCCCGTTGTTTTTGGAACGTCATGACGTTATAGTGGTCCTCGCTCATTCATCCGACGTAGCATGATGTCACATTTAAATAAAACTCGAATGAAGGAGACCGCTATAACGTCATAACGTATGTTCTACAAACCAAGAGAGACAAGCGATGCAAGTTTTCAAGACGGATTTATAACAGGATAACTTAAATATTGTTATTAGTACAATTTTGCAAAATATATTGTTATGTCACATAAGACAAGATGTATATAAGCAACATTTTAGATAAATTAAAAGCTTTTCAGTTCACCTTTATTGAAGGATATAGAGCAGGGGCGGGGGGGGGGCCAGGCCCCCCCAATATTCAGAGAGGGGGGGCCAAGGACCACTTTGGCCCCCCCCCCCAATAATTTCGCTTAACCACTTGGTCTCCATAATAATTTCGCTCAGCACTAAAGCCTATGCATGTGCACGGGTATTTGGAAACGGGTATTTGAATTTACAATACCATGGTATAGCGTTTCCTGTTCTCCTGTGTAGGCCTAATGGTCTCAAACTTGCGACCTATAGCTACTCTACAGAATGCGTTATCGTCAAACTGAGAATTATTCTCGAACTAATGTATAGTCTACCTTCTGGTGATCTCGTGCAAGTAGTATAAATATCCACGATATCTGTTGATGTGAAAGTTCACGAAGGAGTCCTGTGTGTGGATGTGGTTAAATTCTGTACGCTACTACTGTTCTGATACCTGCTCTTACTGACAAGCTCGCTTAATCAATTTGTCAAACATATTGAATGAATTTAAATGACTTGTATCTTCCATTTGACATGATAAGGAGATATGATAAGGCGGCATTTTGGCCTGTGCGTGGTGCGGTTGAAACCGAAAAAATGTCCTAAAAATAAATGACTTTTGATGTAACGGCAAGAGAGCATAATATGTGAAAGTTCTAGCTCGATTGCATGATCATTATAGTATGAAATAGAAATCCGCAGCATGTGCTATTTCGTGAAAAACTTGTAGGTGTGTTGTAGCGACTGCCGCGATAATTTTAATCCCTGTTAGGTTAACTTTATTGAATGTATTGAACCTCGTGTTGAAACCCTCAGGATTCCTGCATCGCAAATACATTCAATTAAATACAATGTCGAAAATATACCAACACCTGTCCAGTGTTTGTCCTATCTAGCTTCAGCGGGAATCCCCGGCCGTGTTCCTCAACTTAATATTCCGTAGTAAGATGGCCGCCTCTCCTGCTTGCCGATAAAGAATCATGGTGGCGGGCATTGTAGTTGATGGCACCCACAATTTTTCATCCGATTCGAATTTAAATAACGAAAAGTATTATCGATGGCGTCTTCTCTTGCTGGGGTCCCGGTGTAAAAAATAGCAACGGGACACATTTGATGCAGAAAAGACGAAATATTTATCTACTGTCACTGAAATAGGAAACGCACAAGACGATGTTGAATCAGTTGGACTCTGCATCGATGTTCAGCCTTGTTGATTATAATTTTTTTAGCGTTTCGGAAGAGGTAAAAATAGGCAAACTCGCTGTGAATTATCACCCCTAATAGGCCTCGGAAATGCTCTAAAATGCGTTAAATGGACGCTAAAATTTCAAAAAAATTCGGGGGAGGACCCCCGGACCCCCCGCTTCGCGGGAGGGGGACACCCCCTCCCGGTCCCGCCCCCGGTTTGGCCCCCCCAATATTTAACTCCTTCCGCCGCCCCTGTAGAGCCCTCCTGCAGTCACTTTTACACACCCTCCAGAATTTGTCTTTATACAGCCAAAAGTATTCCTCATAGCTATGGTAATGTACATATATTTGTTGAAAGCGCATTTCGTACAGATTCCAAATATATATATTTGTTCACTGTAAATCTGTAGGTTGTGAAGATATTCAAATTTATTAAAATAATGAGCCTTTAATTTTCAAAAAAGTATTCAACTTGTCATAAGTTGCATCATCATTTCCTGTAGAAGACAACTCTAGCAGGAAATCCGTGTCTCAGTTTTGTCAATTTCGCTAAATTCTTATTCTACTGAAATTTAATTCAACTTCAACGTTCAAAACTGTGAGTTGCTCGATTCTGTGAAGAAATATTTCATTAAATGTCAATAGGAAGATATAGGCAGACGACCTTGATCTTTTGATATGTGATGACCCCATGTACATTGACCTGTGACATCGACCTTGACCCCAGGTCAAAATTTGCGATGATGCATTTTGATTGTACTATCGCATTTTTAGCCCGAGGTCAGAGGTCAAGGTCGAAGTCATAGGTCAACGCATAGGTCAGGGAGTCATCACATATCAAATGGTCAAGGTCGTCCGCCTTCCGACAAGGTGAAATTACAACACATATAAGGGAAGTGGGAAGAGGTGCCGACATACTGACTGCGTCACATGACTTCATAGAATAGTCTTCTGGTTAACCTATTCTAAAGCACATACCAAGAATCTAGCGATTCGTGATATGGGTTGTATCCCAGGTACGCTTTTATTGTACCTGTTCATGTGGCAACTTGGATGATATGACCACACGGCCCCTAGCACCGACATAAGCGGTATTAGATACAAATCTAGAGAGCTACATTGTATGATGGAAATGCTCTGACAACTCGTATACTGGTAATTGGTGAGCTGTTTCGCTGTGACAACTCGTACATTGGAGATTGGTGAGTTGTATCGTCGTCAGATGTATATGAAGTCATACCCAAATGTTCGCTACTCGATTTCGAGGTCAAGGGTGACGTCAAGGTCAATTTTGACCTCGGATTCGTGATCAGTGACCTCGAAAATATTTACATATCGATTTTCAAGTCAATCGGTGAAGGTGTAATTTTGACCTCCGGAAACGCCAAGGATCTCTTCAAGCAAAAATGGCAGAGGCTTCAAAACGAGGTATTTCAAGTCACGTGGATTTCCTCCGCAGAGGAAATTAATTAGATCCGCGGAGGAAATTGATTATATCCGCGGACGAAATTGATTATATCCGCAGAGGAAATTAATTATATCCGCGGAGGAAATTAATTATATCCACGGAGGAAATTGATTATATCTGTGGAGGAAAGTGATTATATCCACGGAGGAAATTAATTATATCCGCAGAGGAAATTAATTATATCTGCGGAATTTTCGAAGAAACCAACTTAATTTTCTCTGTTTTCTGTGTATTTTTCAAGAAACCATCTGAATTTTCAGTGAATTCATAGCAATATTCTGCGAATTTTCCGTGTTCAAGGACGTAAAAACAGAGACGAAGTCGAAGAAAAACTTTCTCTGCTTTGATGATTTCTTGGAAAATACAAAGAAAATTAAGTTTGTTTCTTCGGAAACAGAAAAAAAACATGGGACCCTAATGGGCTACCGTAACCCGGGCCTATTCTTTTCTGAACAACTTTATTTTCTGACAATTGGTACAGCGTTGAGACATGCATGAATGAAACTGATACAGTATATACAATTGATTTTCGCCAGAAAAATGACTCAAATCCAAGAACCCTAGCCATGACTTTGTGCGTTAGTAGTAGTATAAACCCTGAAAAGGTCGTATTGCCCCCTTTGCACTTAAACTTGTGGCGGTCATGTGGCGATCACGTGATCAAGGCATGTACTGACATGTTCTGGATTGCGTCAGCATTGGCTGGGTGCCAAGTTTGGTGGCAACCTTTGACCTTTGTATTCCTCCGCGGTGGTGCGGTCATGTCTGGCGGTGATGCGGTCGCGGAAAAAAGGTTCCGCGGAGAAAAAGTAGTCCCCAGAATTCAAATACGCTGCATGGTCCGATTGGGTCGTATGAGGTATCAATGTGAAGCATTCGTAAAGGGGCATCTGATGGGCTGGGTGCGGGGTTGAAATAGCGTCATTCTGCGCATGCGCGGTGGATCAAGGGTATGGAAATAGACGTTTTGGGGTCTAGGGGAGCCACTAATGGTCCAATTGGGTCATATGAGGTATCAATGTGAAGCCTATGGTGGCCCTCCGCAGTTTCGTAGTAGTGGCCCCTCTCTAATTTCATAATACGATAGACTGCCCTTGTTCTGCTACATCATAATTCTTCTTGTCTTCTTAATAGCTTATATCTATAATGCCATCCTATTCAGCATTATCAACGCTGCAAACGAGTACGTACAAATCGAGTGCTGGCTTCGTCTACACGCTGATCGGGATCATGGAGTAAAGTTTGTCCTGCCTCAGTTATGCCCCTTGGGTGTGCCTAAAAATCGGGACTCATTTACGGAAAGAAAATCTGACAAAAAACGGTTAGGTTGACACCCCCTTTTTTTTGCCTTTTTGAGTTGAGACCGGACCAGGGAACGTGAGTAAGAAGTTTAATTGAAATCGCTCTTACTGATTTTTCTGGAAATTGAGCCGAATTTGACCTTTTTTCGACATTTTTAAGGGGTTTTCTAGGAAAAATGAAGCAAGCATGGAGGAGAATGTTCGAGTTAATTTTTTCTATAACATAGCAGTGTTATATCTTAAAATAATAGTTTCATCATGCTCTTTCAGAAAATATATACATATAAGTGATTTGGGTTGAAGGTTTTGCGACAACTGGTGGCCGAAAAACGGACCCATAGTCTATTCCATGCCGAATAAAAGAATCTCCGGAGTGCACCGTATGTGAGGGGGCATCCGACGGGTGGATGTGGGGTTGGAATATCGGCATTCTGCGCATGCGCAGTAGACCAAGGGTATGGAAATAGACGTGTTGGGATCTAGGGGAGCCACTATTGGTCCGATTGGGTCGAGTGAGGTATCAATGTGAAACCTATGTGAGGGGGCATCCGATGGGCTGGGTGTGGGGTTGAAATATCGGCATTCTGCGCATGCGCAGTAGACAAAGGGTATGGAAAGAGACGTTTTGGAATCTAGGGGAGCCCTTAATGGACCGATGGAGTCGTATGAGGTATCAATATGAAGCCTATGTGAGGGGGTATCCGCCTGAACTAGTGTCTCGGCCGTTGTCACCACTCTGCGCATGCGCAGACAGGGAATTGTGGGAAAAGGGTATGAAAATAGACGTTTTGGGATCTAGGGGAGTCCC
>JAVTVY010037715.1:0-17464 GCA_036873755.1 Hanleya hanleyi
ATCCAGCTGGTCCAGTACGTGCTGGTACTTGTCCACCAATAGTTCTGTACTAGCCGCACTGACTTGCTCTAAATACTCCATCATCCGGGAGATCAACTCATGGGAATCTCCCGTGGACACGAAACACACCGGTGCAGCGTCATAGCCAGGTACGTTGCTGGAAATACTGACACTCAGAGGAATATGGCGCTGCGTCCACTGCGTTTTCGCTGAAAACATGTCCATGGGCTCCAACAGGGCCTCAAAATCGTAACACGCCCGGAAGGGGAAATAACAGTCCGCCTCCGGTATCATCACACCCTCATCGGCCAGTTCCTGGAAAATAGTAGGTGCATTATGATACACTCCACCCGGATATACTCGCTTGACACTGTTGTCACAGATTTTCTCGTGGCGATGTAAGTTGTAAGACTGTTTAAACACCCGATGGCATTGGGCACAACTGAAAGACTGAGCGTACTGGCTCATATTGTTAATGAGCGAAAAATGACTCACGCCATTGTCGTCGAACACATTGACTTTCATCGTAGCAGCATACCGTTCTGTTGATCGCCGAACCAATTCAGCCACAAATGTATCCTCGTCCTCGCATCGTAATCGATAGACAAAGATATTAATGTCGAACAGTGTTTCCACGTCATCCAAATTCTTAAAAGGCACTCCACGGAAGTGCCGCGGGTCAATGTCTTGCGCCTGTAAATACTGTTCCCAATAGTCATCGGCCACTGTGTCACAAGCCCTGGGGTGACACTCGTCCAGATGCACGGCCAAACACCGAAACAGACATTTCCGGTCTTTGTAGGGCCCCTTTATCCCTGCTGTTAATGCATACAGGCCGTGTCGATGAAGCAACCACGAGGGTAGTAGTACAGGAGCACCGATAGGATGATCTCTCATTTTCGTGACGAAAAATGTGACGTTAGTCACCATTTCCACAAGCCATTGGGTATTGGGGCGTTGCAACCGGGCCCATTCCAATGGATCCAACGTAGTCAATTGGTCGATGAGTGGCTCCAGGGAAATCGCATCCGTCACCGTGAACGGCTGGTCAAACACATAGGTATTATTGCTGGGATAATAATACCGCATCTGGTCCGTCTCCTTGTGCCGTAAAATGTACCCGAATGTCATATTCAACTTGAACGCTGTCACCTGATCTCTGAAAATGTTCTCGGCATAGGTAGACAGATACGTGAGGTCCTGCAGCCGAAAGTTATACAAGTCCAATAGACGACGGTCACGGTGAAAACAATGGCGTATGGTAGCCCAGTGTCGTTGATAAATGTCCCTCACACGCTCGTCTTCAGGCAAGACTTCAACCGGAGGTGCTGCTGGGTCCCAGGGAAAATCTTCTCCACGTATCATGCTTTTCGTCTCATACAAGCGGATAGGCAAGCAGGCAGGCAGGCAGGGAGGCAGGCAGGCAGGTCAGGTCAGGTAAGTCAGATTGCAATAAGTCACAGTGCTACGCAGAGTAGTGCAATGAATACACCCCTACCTTAAAAATCGACTCCTTTTATACGTTTTTCTACAATCCGCCATCTTGCACCCACCTCCCACCACCATACAACCACAGGCCGCCATCTTGCACCCACCTCCCACCACCATACAACCACAGGCCGCCATCTTGCACCCACCTCCCACCACCATACAACCACAGGCCGCCATCTTGCACCCACCTCCCACCACCATACAACCACAGGCCGCCATCTTGCACCCACCTCCCACCACCATACAACCACAGGCCGCCATCTTGCACCCACCTCCCACCACCATACAACCACAGGCCGCCATCTTGCACCCACCTCCCACCACCATACAACCACAGGCCGCCATCTTGCACCCACCTCCCACCACCATACAACCACAGGCCGCCATCTTGCACCCACCTCCCACCACCATACAACCACAGGCCGCCATCTTGCACCCACCTCCCACCACCATACAACCACACCCCACGTGACATCAATACTCGCTTCTGATTGGCTGACGCGTGACGTCACAAAGGTCATATGCAAATTTCTCAGGTCAAATTCACTTTCGCGCATGCGCAGTGAGGCGCCATTACCTCAATTTACTCTTTGTATACTACTGGGGTGTTTGAAGAGTTGACCACACTCTTCGCGTGTGTGTTTGGGTACTTCATGGCGTGCACGTGTGTCACGACGTAAATGATCTGGCCGCTGAAACGACTGTGTACATATCGTACAGCTATACTGGGCGGTACCGTCGTGCTTGGTAGCTTCATGGCGGCGCAAGTCGTGCAGACGAGTGAATGATTTCGAGCACGTAGTACAAGTGAACATCTTGTTGGTTGACAGAGTGTCTGATGAAACGGCCAGGCCGCTTCCCTTTTATAGCACGCTAGCTGATGATCTACTTTTAGCACAACCGGTTCAATCTGGTTGAAATCCGGGTACTGTGATTTTACGTCCGGGTCCTCATCTTACGTCCGGATTTTTCCAGGTTTACTGTCCCGTGACCGGAACCGGAAGTTGTCACAAGACAGGTGGCGCCCTACATATGGACTGGTGAGGGACACATATTCATTCCTATATTTACAGACACCACCACCAACACCACCACACACCAGTTCTACCACCACCACACACTATCACCACCACCATCACCACCGGACACCACCACCACACACCACCACCTCCACCACCACCACCACAGACCACCACCATCCATGTGCGCTTCCGAGAGAATCTGAGCTTTCATTACTACTGCTGATGCCAAATATCAATGTCACCACCCCAGTCTTATTCTAGCCGCCAGAGCCCGATCGATTGAGCCCCAACACCCCAGGTGCAAAGTCTGATTTTTTTCTGAGTCCCATATTTTCACGAAGCAGCGATCCCACAATGTACTGGATTGATTACCTTATCTGTATGTCCATACAGTAGACAGGCTACGGCCGGCATGATCGGTTCGAAATTTTGTCTGGGTCTAGATTCATTCTCCGCATTGCGTGTATCGGGTCCGAATAAACATCCACAGACCCGAAGAATGAACCACCACGGCCCAATGAAAGTCGACCTGATCTGTGATAACCAATCAGGCCTCTGGAATTATCAACAACTAGAATTTGAATTCGAATTCAGTCCGTGTCGGCAGCGAAACGAATGTTGACCGATACCTGTCTACTGTATGGATATACAGGAGAGGCAACCAGTCCAACAATGTACCAACCGGAAGTGATGTCGAGGGTCCAAAGCCAAAGGTCAACCCCTTATCAATGGTCCAAGGTCAATCCACACCACTTCTACCATCGCCTCCTCCAGACGCCCGCTCACGATACTCGGAGATTTTCACTTCCAGTACTACTAACGGCATAAAAAGGGTATAATTTTTTTTTATTGTTCTCACTTAGTGCCAAAAATACGACGAAAAAATACGAGTAAAAGGCATAATGGCCTATTTTTTCTCCTCGTGAGATATCACATACAAAGTCAGACGATTGCTTTCAGTTATATTAGTGAAAATACTAGATATTCAGTTTCGTTTATCATACAGAACGTATATTATATTACAAAGGGTATATCTTAGGCTCTAGGCGAATAGGATATAACATGTATTCACGACACAGAACAGGATCGTAAAAATCTCATATACATTATTTGCAGTGTATTTGCCATCTCTGTATATACCTATAGGAATTCTTTTCTGTCCAGCTTGTCAACTCAATATCCGTCTCGCTCATTAGAACTCTATATCGTGGACACCTCCACCCATGATTTGTGGAATGTTGTAAATGTGCCAAGAAGTGTAGCTAATTAAAAAGAATGAAGATAATTAGCAAGATGGATTCCTTGCTTCAAAAATGTATCGTATCGGCGATAATTATGTTGTGCTTCACAGTACCGTATGTATAGTGTTTAGTAGTATAGAAAGAGTATTAACCCTCTCATTGACCTTTGACCTCGGGCCAAACCACTTTTAGTCGGGGGGGGAGGTTGTTATGCAAAGAATGCTTTAACCCAAATGAGAGGTCAAGGCCGCTGTAGTTCCGGCAAAGGTCATTGCGTGCACTTCCGGTCACGTGACCTTTGAGGGCATGTATTCCTCCGCGGTGATGCGGTCTGGCGGTGATGCGGTCTGCCTCCGCGGACAGAAAGTAGTCCCAAATACGTGAGAATGTTCGG
The DNA here is from genome assembly GCA_036873755.1 of Hanleya hanleyi. Taxonomy (NCBI): domain Eukaryota; kingdom Metazoa; phylum Mollusca; class Polyplacophora; order Lepidopleurida; family Hanleyidae; genus Hanleya; species Hanleya hanleyi. The sequence continues at coordinate 4,149 of JAVTVY010037715.1, forward strand.
CAATCTTCAGGGACGAGAGGGGCCTCTATTGCACCGATTAGATCAAGTGAGGTATCAAAGTGAAGCGCTCCTCGAGGGCGATCCAGGCATGGATGGATGCATGTAAAATTAGGATTTGTCCCGAAAATTTAAAAAGCGGAACACGGACTTTACACTTCAATAGAGGAAAAACTCCTATCAACCCTATCCCAAAGGGCTAATATCGGTTCCCGGGCTTATTGGGGTCTGGGTGCATGGGTGGGTGCATGTAAAATTAGGATTTGTCCCGAAAATATAAAAACCGGAGCACGGAACACGGAGCCCGCCCTCTGTACAGACCTTTTGGTCTTTGATATATGTTGGCATTTGTGGGAAGTTGATGCTGGGTCGACATCGGGCCTTACAGACTAGTATTTTGTGTTAAATGCTGTCATTTACATCTGACGACGATACAGCTCACCAATCTCCAATGTACGAGTTGTCACAGCGAAACAGCTCACCAATTACCAGTATACGAGTTGTCAGAGCATTTCCATCATAGCTCTCTAGATTTGTATCTAATACCGCTTATGCCGGTGCTAGGGGCCGTGTGGTCATATCATCCAAGTTGCCACATGAACAGGTACAATAAAAGCGTACCTGAGATACAACACATATCACGAATCGTTAGATTCTTGGTATGTGCTTTAGAATAGGTTAACCAGAAGACTATTCTGTGAAGTCATGTGACGCAGTCAGTATGTCGGCACCTCTTCCCACTTCCCTTATATGTGTTGTAATTTACCCATACAATAGGGGAAAACTCTTATCAATCGTATCTCAAAGGGCTAATATCGGTCCCTGGCTTATCGGGGCCTGCTGAGAGAGGTAGGGTGGGGGAGTGGGTGTATGTAAATTTAGGATTTGCCCCGGAAATTTAAAAAGCGAATCACGGACTTTACCCCTACAATAGAGGAAAACTCTTATCAACCCTATCCCAAAGGCCTAATATCGGTCCCCGGGCTTATCGGGGTCTGGGGGCATGGGTGGGTGCATGTAAAATGAGGATTTGTCCCGAAAATTTAAAAAGCGGAACACGGACTTAACCCCTACATCCGGTAGGCGTGAATCGGGCGTGACCCTGGGGAACATGTTTAGACCTGTCTGACCTACATCCGGGTACTTTCCTGTGAGTGAGTGAGTGAGTAAGTGGGATCCGACTGGACTAATGTATCGTCCGTTTTCATCATTTTGCGTATGCGCAGTCTGATCGTAGGATAGAAAACAGGCATTCTGGGATTCGTGGAGGTTTGTTGAGTGATTGAGGGACCATACCTGGTCAAATGAACCGTGTGGGGTATCAGTTTTACATCCGGGTCCTCATCTTACATTTAGGAGTAGTATGGGAAGCAACAATTTTGGGGCCCCGAGCTCCGAGCTCCCGCCTGCCTCATCCCCGAGCTCCGAGCTCCCGATTACTCCATCTCCGAGCTCCGAGCTCCCGTCGTTACGCCTTAACGCCTTAGCATAACGCCTTGACGCCATGATATACACAGATGAAAGAAAAACAACAACAACAAGGATGAGAGATCAACAACATGTTTTTTTCATATGGTTTATTCTCCCCTCCAGTACATCATACCCACGCTGGGGGAGCCGCGTCCAATCAGAGGCCGCCATTTGGCGCTGTATCAGTCATATTCGCTCTTGCCCGTTACTGCGTTAGATGTATTCCCGGCTGCTCTTGTCCAATCAGAAGTCGCCGTTTCAGAAACTTTTATCTTTGCTCGGTGTGACCCAATGGTCGTCGGACAGGCCTGGATATTGTTCGGGCAGCATGTCCTGAAAGAGTTGTTTGCGCATCCTGATCGCATTTTCCAGGGCCTCAGTGGGTGGTAGCCCCATATCCTATTCCAAGTGAGGCTTGGTCTGCATGATGGACCTGTGCGTGGGGTCGCCTTTCATTTCAAGCGGTAGTAAGGTATACGGTTTATAGATCGCCATGGCTGTTTTCTTGATGCAGGGGCGCATTTGGATGTACGCCTCTTGTAAGTTATCCTGTCCGGCGTCCTCGATTGCTGCAGCATGAGTATTGATAGCTGCTGTCACAATACGATCCCAGAAGGTAGGTTCTGCCTCTTTTTCCTGGTATGTAGGCTGACTATCTGAGGTCAAGCTCTCCGTATCAGTATATAGACTCTCAGCAATCTCATTTTCCTGGGATGTAGGCTGACTATCTGAGGTCAAGCTCACCGTAGGAGTAGATAGAATCTCTGTATCGGCTTCTTGTGCCTCGGAGTCTTCAATGCCATGTATATTTTTCTCGTGTCGCATCATATCGTAACGTCTGGTGAACGTGCGTTGGCACTCAGAGCAAGTATAAGCCATATTGACGGTTGAACGTCGACTGTGCGTGTTTTGGCAATACACTTGCTTTTATAGACAGTAACGCCCGTCAACGCTTGGCTTAACGCTTCAACGCCCTGGTGAACTAGCTCAGAAGCCCTGATTTTCATGGAATTGCCACCAATACATCGGAATGCAGTGACGCCCGTCAACGCCCGTCGTTACGCGTTAACGCCCGTCTCAACACCCGTCAACACCCGTCGTTACGCCTTAACGCCCGTCTCAATGCCTTCACGCCCTATCTTTGTGCCTTAACGCCCGTCTCAGCGCCTTAACGAGCGATAAAGAGGTTTTGGAGGACGATTAACCTTTGAACTCTGAGTGCACTTTCGGTCACGTGACCGGAAGTGACCTTTGACCACGTGACCGGAAGTGACCTTTGACCCTGCGCTGCTCGAAAGTGACGTCATCGTACGCAGGCGCACACACACACACATACCTGGTGCCCCCTGTACCCTATAACCCATGGGGTACACCAGGGTGTGGGTGCACAAGGTATGTGTGGGTGTGCGCCTGCGTACGATGACGTCCCTTCCGAGCAGCGCAGGGTCAAAGGGCACTTCCGATCACGTGGTCAAAGGTCACTTCCGGTCACGTGCCCGAAAGTGCACTCAGAGTTTAAAGGTTAATCATCCTCCAAAACCCCTTTATCGCTCGTTAAGGCACTGAGACGGGCGTTGAGGCGTAAAGATAGGGCGTTAAGGCATTGAGACGGGCTTTATGGCGTAACGACGGGTGTTGACGGGCGTTGAAACGGGCGTTAAGGTGTAACGACGGGCGTTGACGGGCGTCACTGCATTTCGATGAATTGGTGGCAATTCCATGAAAATCAGGGCTTCTGAGCTAGTTCATCAGGGCGTTGAAGCGTTAAGCTAAGCGCTGACGGGCGTTACTGTCTATAGAAGCAAGTGTATTGCCAAAACACGCACAGTCGACGTTCAACCGTCAATATGGCTTATACTTGCTCTGAGTGCCAACGTACGTTCACCAGACGTTACGATATGATGCGACACGAGAAAAATATACATGGCATTGAAGACTCCGAGGCACAAGAAGCCGATACAGAGATTGATGAGAGTCTATCTACTCCTACGGAGAGCTTGACCTCAGATAGTCAGCCTACATCACAGGAAAATGAGATTGCTGAGAGTCTATATACTGATACGGAGAGCTTGACCTCAGATAGTCAGCCTACATACCAGGAAAGTGAGGCAGAACCTACCTTCTGGGATCGTATTGTGACAGCAGCTATCAATACTCATGCTGCAGCAATCGAGGGCGCCGGACAGGATAACTTACAACAGGCGTACATCCAAATGCGCCCCTGCATCAGGAATACAGCCACGGCGATCTATAAACAGTATACCTTACTACCGCTTGAAATGAAAGGCGACCTCACGCACAGGTCCATCCTGAAGACCAAGCGTCACTTGGAATAGGATATAGGGCTACCACCCACTGAGGCCCTGGAAAATGCGATCAGGATGCGCAAACAACTCTTTCAGGACATGCTACCCGAACAATATCCAGGCCTGCCCGACGACGATTAGGTCACACCGAGCAAAGATGAAAGTTTCTGAAACGGCGACTTCTGATTGGGCAAGAGCAGCCGAGAATACATCTAACGCAGTAACGGGCAAGAACGAATATGACTGATACAGCGCCAAATGGCGGCCTCTGATTGGACAAGAGTCTTCTTGAATTGTAAACATACCCAACGCGGCTCCCGCAGCGTGGGTATGATGTACTGGAGGGGAGAATAAACCATATGAAAAAAAAACATGTTGTTGTTGTTCTCTCATCTCTCATCCTTGTTGTTGTTGTTGTTTTTCTTTCATCTGTGTATATCATGGCGCCAAGGCGTTATGCTAGGGCGTTAAGGCGTAACGACGGGCGTTAAGGTGTAACGACGGGCGTTAAGGCGTAACGACGGGGGCTCGGAGCTCGGGGATGGAGTAGCCGGGAGCTCGGAGCTCGGAGCTCGGAGCTCGGGGCCCCAAAATTGTTGCTTTCCATACTACTCCTAAATGTAAGATGACGGCCCGGATGTAAAACTGATACCCCACACGGTTCATTTGACCAGGTATGGTCCCTCAATCACTCAACAAACCTCCACGAATCCCAAAATGCCTGCTTTCTATACTACGACCAGACTGCGCATGCGCAAAATGATGAAAACGGCCGATACATTTCCTCTATTTTTCCCCCTATTGTAGGGGTAAAGTCCGTGTTCCGTTTTTTATATTTTCGGGACAAATCCTAATTTTACAAGCACCCACCCACGACTGGATCGCCCTCGAGAAGCGATTCACTTTGATACCTCACCCGATCCAATCGGTGGACTAGGGGCCTCTCTCGCCCCTGAAGATTGCCGAACATTCTCACGAAAACCCACGTATTTGGGACTACTTTCTGTCCGCGGAGACCGCATCACCGCCAGGCCGCATCACCGCGGAGGAATACATGCCCTCAAAGGTCACGTGCCCGGAAGTGCACTCAATGACCTTTGCCGGAACTACAGCGGCCTTAACCTCTCGTTTGGGTTAAAGCATTCTTTGCATAACAACCTTCCACCCTTCCCGACTAAAAGTGGTTTGGCCCGAGGTCAATGAGAGGGTTAATACTCTTTCTATACTACTCACATCACGATCCTATGAACATGCACTGCATCTTAAAGGTATTATAAAAACGGTTGAATTTAATTTATTTGAATAGGAAAGGCTATTCTGTTTTAGAAAGTTAAGCCATTTCAGTGGGGGTTTTTTCTTCTCCTTACTCGGGTGAAGATTAATTCTGAAGCCACCAACCTTGCACCCTGCAAAACAGTGTAAAAACTTTGTAAAAACAACTGTGTACAAAATTGCACATCCACAATTGTGGATGGGCAATTTTGTTACAGTGATTGGGTACCTGTTTTTACAGAGTATCACTGTATGTTACGTGCCTTTTTACACTTTGCAGTGTTGGGTACCATCGTTGCACTCTCACCTCGAAAGACTGTCATATACAAGTGTTGAAATTGTTGTGTGTTTTTTTTTTGCACAGCAGAAGAGTTGAAACGTGAAGTTGTTTTTATTTCGAATTTCCGATGTCGGAAATATAACTTTTCTATTGGAAATTACAATTTCCCGTATCGGAAATTATATTAAATAAGTCAATGTTATGTGGTATTTTCCTATATAATTTCACCCAAGTTCAAGTTGAATTCACTCAAGTGCTTCAGTATAGGATGAATTTCCACTCTTACTTGAAATTTCTCTCAAGTTGTTTTAGAGAGTATCAACTCCATGTCTGCAAGTTTTACACCGAAAATATAGCCTACCTCCGAAAGAAAGATTTTTACTGAATGTCCTACTTTGGCAATTACAATTTCCGACAGCATTCTAATTTCGATATGCAATTGCAATTCTCGATATAAAAAAAAAACAAACAAACAAACAAACAAAGAAACAACAACAAACAAACAAAACAACAGGCAATTCAACCGCCGTCGTTTTATTCGCTCCATGACGGACAATGCGAGAGTGTGGACCTTCTATGGGAGTCGAAATTTCTTGATTTTTGTTTGCGGTGATTTTGGTCTTTGGTCGAGGATGTCCTTTGAGAATATACATACTTGTAGGATTTTGGATAAGATTCTAAATTATTCATGGCCGAAGAGCGAAACTAACTTTCTGTTTTCAGCCGCACAGCGGAAACTGTTAATTACACAACCTTTTGAGATGAGGTTGTCACGGTAACGAACCAAAAATCTGTCTGAAGGGTAGAGAGCCTATTCCGGGTAAAATTTCAGCAGTGGCAAGGGATTGTTTATTGTTAGCATTAATTATACAGAATATAGGTGAAATTCTCCGCTACGCAGGCAGATAACTCTATATATTATCTCCATAGCAACCGACAGTAGAGACTTAATTCGGGCATTCACTCCACTGAAGTGTATAACCACTCCATTTATGAAAATAGGCATATACGTAATCGTTTTCTATTCTACTAACAGAGTCATTTCCCTTTGAATCTATGTGAAGACATGATAACCAAGGATACTGTAGGAGAAAAAGATATTTTCACAAAATCCATTCTAATTGACCGCAAACGCAGCCCTCCTCCCATCCCCTCCCGATGCTAAAACTGTGTCATAAGAATGTGCCCAGTTGACAGAAAACTATCAACTTCATGAAGATGTTAAGAAGTTCAGCAGTTTCTGGTATCCCAACTGAATCCGCGACATTTCGGCACAAAATAAAGAGTACGACATTTCGGCACCATTTTTTTACAGGCCAATTTATACTAAAAATTAAGATTTTCACATCTTTTTTTAACATATGATTAACACATAAACATATCATTTTAAGGGTGACCAAGTTGTAGATTCTTTGGCCGAGAATATCTGCGATATTTTGGCAACTTTCTCCACATATGCAGTTGGTTCAAAAAGACATGGCGTCAAAGCAAAATGCAAAACCACAACTATTGAGGTACATGTACATACTGTGATTTTAGACACGTTGTAAATATTCTATTACTAGTGAAAACCTCATCAATCAACCTTAATATGTGGAAAAAGTTGCTGAAATGTCGCGTATAACCGTGGGTGCCTACGAGAATCTACAACTTAGTAACCCTTAAAATGGTCTGTTTTAAATATATGTTACAAAAAGAATGTGAAAATCTGTATTTTTAGCTTAATTTGGCTTGACAAAATGGTGCCGAAATGTCGCGTGCCGAAATGTCGAACCCTTTACTTTGTGCCAAAATGTCGCATGCGGAAATGTCGCGTGTCGAAATGTCGCTTACCGAAATGTCGCGTGCCGAAATGTCCGGACACCGGCCCGACTGTCCATGAACAGTTTTTTCTATGTAGGTCATATGACACATTGTGCAATGTGCCGTTATGCATTGTACCATAGAAAATACCATATAGAAAAACACAATATATTCAAATATAGATACGGGAATTCTTTATGGATGATGGCTAGCTCAGCTGAATATTGGAGCTGATGCTAGTATTTAGCTATAATTAATATACTACGCACAGCCTCTGTACATGTACATTTATCCAATAGCTGCATATTGTAGATCTTATATATACTCATAACATAGGAAAACACAATTTGTATGATTTAGTTATCGGGAGGATTCTACATACAGCCCCGGCAATCATATACAGTCTCTATAAATTCATCTGATCTATCGTAGATAGACCTCCAAGATTGGAAATCACAAATAGACGATGGCTAGCTACTGAATGCGGCATCTGACGCTTGTACTTGGTTAACCTGGACATTCTGCATTCAGCCTAGCATAATGTACACCACATCGGGTTCTCCACTGACTTAACATGCTATATTGTATATATATATATATATATATATATATATACACACACACACACACACACGCACACACCAAGACACGCACACACACACACACACACACACATCTACACACATCCACGTGTCTCAAATTATAGTACGATTGTCAAAATAATTGTTGCTTTCCATGACGTTGCTTTAATATGTGGGGTTGCTAATCCCTGTTATTGTTTCCCTCACTCGGGATATATGTTCTGCCTACGTTGTTGTGATGGAAAGAATGTCAGTACGGTGCCTCATAATGATTCGACTAAACATGGAAAGAAAACATCGTCATATATACATTTGTAAATATTAACAAGCTTTCAGACAATACCATCCTCATGTCTGGGGGCTATTGCAGTGAGCCTTTATCGGCTGAGCGTATTTAAATATGAACAAATAAAATTGATTTGTGGAAAGCAGAGTATTAACCCAGTAAGATTAGAAGTGGAGCGGGGGGGGGGACACTAGAGGCTAATGGATTCACGGGTCACAGTGAATAACAACATACACTGAATGTGTGGCAGATATTTCGATTAGCATAGACAATGAATATATTGAATTGTGTTTTATCATCACACGGAGTGGGACTTTACATTCAGCAATATAGAGTGAATCTTTGAATTTGAGTTTAGAGTCAATATGGCAAGTGTCTATAATGGTGTAGGAACTTTTGTTCGGATTATGTCGAGCTGAAAGCCAGTGGTTTCCGAAGGCAGTTTGTTTTCGCGGCAAGTAATGTTCGTCGATGTCAAGCACTCGGCACAGGCTCCCAGAATATGTAGGCTATACTAATATCATCACCGGTAGGAATCCATCTTGGCATCCATGTTTAAACTCCGCACAGTATTACTCCGAGCAACGCATACCAGCTGTGGGACTTCCGTTGGCATTGAGATTGGCTTGAGATGAAAAACCAGGAGAAACACTTCAAATTAGACGAGATCCTTCGGAGGTGAACTCAAGGGAATATTCATTTCATTTAGATATATAGGTTATCTCCTGATAAGGAAAAATTCATCGAGGACTATTTGGGCGGAAATACATCCTACGGTATGTGGTGTGCCTCAAGTGTGACGGATCACGGTTTACACCTGAGATAGTAGTATAGGGTTGTTTTTCCGAAGTACCTGACCGCACTCTCCGCCGGAGATGGGCCTTTCATCTCTTCATCTGTGTGCGGTGGAAACGTTTCATGACCACAATGGTTTTGATGCACGGATGTAGTTTGTTCATTGACCAGTGACACTATTCATGCATGCATTTGAAGCAAGAAATCTTACAGCTAAGTTTCCATTGTGTAATTATCCTGGTGATACGATTAGTCTCAGTACTTAAGTTGAAAGAACAGTGCTATACAGGCCTCTCCATTGATATATACATACTTTTATGTGGTACTTGTGAATAATGTCCCAAGGACAATTATGCCCCAACATGTACAGGGGTCTTAAGCCGTACGACGTCGGGCATTACAGGTTAGTTTTCCTGGGTATTCTTGCATTTATCAGGTTTACCCCATGTTGAAGCGTTTACTTCATCAGACGTCCGCGATACTCATCCATCAACACCAGATGAGTTGTTTGAGCTGTTTTTTTCATCACAGCCTCCGAGCTATTTTATGTAATCCGCTTAAGCCGGTGCTAGGTGCCGTGTGGATACTACTTCATAGTCTCCACATGAACATCTGCAATAAAAGCGCGGCTGAGATACTCAGGCTACGTCCGAGAATCCGTCGTATTCTCGGATCTGAATGTGAGGTGCCGAGGGAGTCATATGGTTGCTTTTTAGTCACCAGACGTCGTCAATTTTTCCCACCTCTTGCATATCGATCCAATTTATATCATAGTCAATGTCGATTGTCAGATCAATGTATTTCGTTTGAATCATGGACAATGTGTATTTGAAGAATCAAAAATTCCAGTGAATTTTAATTAAAGATACAGTCCAGACAATCATGGTGTTTACTGTCCGTGCATCAGATGCATCGTCGCTCATGGTCGCTCTTGCCCACCCTTCTGATGCGTCAATCTTTGGCAATGTTCGCTCTTGTCCGTTAGACGTATTGTCCGTCGTCTGTTCCATGGGGTCCACCCATAAGCGTCTTACAGGATACTGTAACGGCAACATGTCATGGAACTGCTGTTTTCGCATTTTGTCCGCATTTTCAGGGCCTCTGTGGGTGGCAACCCCATATCCTTTCCCAAGTGACACTTAGGTTTCATGATGGATAGTGCGTTGGATCGCCCTTTGTTTCACGTGGCAGCAGGCTATGTTGTTCATAGATCGCCATGAATGTTTTCTTATGTAGGGAGATATATGGATGTACGCCTTTTGTAATTATTGTGTCCCTCGTCCACGATCATCGCAGCTTGGGTATTAATTGCCGATGTTGCAATACGATGACAAAAGGTGGGTCTCCTTTCATCTTCGCTCGGGCTTTCCAAGGGACCAGTTCTCTGCTTCAGCTAACCAGGTCTTCGTATCGCTGGGTGGACTCTCATTGTCAGTAGTTTCCACATCACTACCCGCATCAGTGGGTAGGCTTTCAGCATAAGCGTCAGCGGGCTAATGCGCTTTTGGCGTCTCAGTGTCTTCGTACCCTTGCATATTTTCCTGGGGTCATATCATAATTACAACACATATAAGGGAAGTGGGAAGAGGTGCCGACATACTGACAGTCACATGACTTCACAGTATAGTCTTCCGGTTAACCTATTCTAAAGCACATACCAAGAATCTAACGATTCGTGATATGTGTTGTATCTCAGGTACGCTTTTATTGTACCTGTTCATGTGACAACTTGGATGATATGACCACACGGCCCCTAGCACCGGCATAAGCGGTATTAGATACAAATGGAAATGCTCTGACAACTCGTATATTGGTAATTGGTGAGCTGTTTCGCTGTGACAACTCGTTTACTGGGGATTGGTGAGCTGTATCGTCGACAGATGAAAATGACGACATTTAACACAAAAGACTAGTCTGTATGTCGACTCAGCATCAACTTCCCACAAATGCCAACATATATCAAAGACCAAAAGGTGTCCCGTGAATGTTCGTCTGCACTCAATGTAACGATAAGCCACGTTGACGGTTGGACGTCGACTGTACTCGTCTTTCGGATAGGATTTTATGAACGTAACACAGTAACGCCGACCAACACCGGTCTTTCTGGAACATCACCGAGAGAGTGAGCGAGAGTGAGAGCGAGAGAGAGAGCTTCGAAGCACTGATTGATCTAAATGATCACGTGATATCCGATGAAATTGAAACTAATTCATTGAAACGCATTAACGTCGGGCTTGACGCCTTAACGCCTGCTCACGCTAGACTTAACTTATTGACACCCGTCTCAACTGATGGAAGTGACATCACTTCCGCGTTATGGCATTACGGCAAGCGTTAAGGCGTTGAGACACATTCGCCCAGTTACTCGCGTTTCACTCACTCACTATCTCACCCACACACTCTACAAGGTCCACATACCACTAGTTGTACCAGAGGGCTAGTGTATAGTTTATAGGTAGGTGCATAGCCCGTAATACGCATTCGAACAAGAACTCTTATACACCATGCACGTCACAGGATGGATCATATATCGTCCAACTCTTTTGCACACCCGAAAATTCCCTTTCTCTACTACTGCTCGATTGTGCATGACGTCAACCCTAATCTTATTGAATACAACTAGAGCTTCAAAACGGAATCAAGCACGAGACATTTGGACCAAGGATGGCCCACATCTCGATCAAAACGTCCATAACAGACTGCGTTTTCTCTACTACTCCTCGTCGGCGCATGCGCACTATGACGTCACATTCACACAGGGCCCCTGAGATTACGCTAGTCGTACTCTGCAGCCTAAGCCCGATCGATAGAACCCCAGAACTTTAGGCCAATCAAGACAATTGTTTCATAGGTGTTAAGTCCGTCTTTCCGAATATTGCATGCACCCGCGAGTCACGTGACCGGATGTGACATAGAGGGTCAAAGATCAATTCAGGGTCCAAGGTCAATGCACAATGTATATAGCACAAGAAAGAGGTCATGCTATTCTATCATAAAATCATGCAACTTTTCCAAATGAATTTCCAAGTCGTTTTCTAGAGTATACTGTATTTCAGTCGCGCGGGTGGTTGGTGGGTGTCCAGTGGGCACGGGTTCCTGTTGCTTCAATGTATTTTGCTGAGAAACAACAGGAACAGCACTGTAATATCACCTGTCTTTATTGCACCATGTAAGCGTCCTGCCTGTCTTGCATGCTGTCCTCAGTGTTTTATAGAGTGGATGGATTGTGTCTGGTTCCATGCTGCTTCAAAGATTTCTTCTTTGAAGCAGCACGAACGCAACTTAGTTAGTGGTGCTTAGTTAGTTCGTGGAGATATGACTGAAGTCACTCCTGTATTTCCCGTCGCACTTCGATTGTGACCCATTCATTGCACATACTCGGCACGGTCTCGTACTATAATGGAAGATATAGTGACTCGACCCGCACAGATAGGCATCCATATTGGCATCCATTTTGAAACATCTTGCAAGCACAGTATCACACCGAAACTCCGAGCAGCGCATGTCAGCTGTAGGACTTCCGTTGCCATGGAGATCGGCTTGAGATGAAAATCCAGGAGAAACACCTCAAATTAGACGAGATCTATCGGGGGCAGAATTAAGGGAATATTCAATACATTTAGACATATATTTTATCTCTTGATAAATGGAGAAATACAACGAGGACTACTTGAGCGGAAACATTATAGTATAGCACGTCCGGCGGATCACGGTTTACAGCGGAGAGCTAGAATAACCTTAATGAGTTAAGGCCCTTGAATTCGTTACGTTCCTCCACTGCTTCAGAGCCTTCAACCTTTGTAATGTATTTTCCTTCGCTGTCGGCTTGGGCTAGGGGTCGTATGAATCAATGTACTTCAAGATCCTCATGGTGTTCATATGAAAAGCTACAATCTGTTCAATCAGCGTGACTGAGATACATCATTCTCTAGATGACGGCCTTATGAGTATTATATGGATTAAGAATACTGATCAGCGATACGGATTTGATATTTTTGGAACATCAAGAGGTCTTGCCAGCATCACTGAAAACTGTTGACCGCTTCTCTCTTGGGGGAAACTAGCCAATGTTTATTTATACTATGTCTTTTCGAATTTGGGGCTAATGAAATATGGAATAGATCATTGGTTTACGGACGCGGATATTCTTTAATGAACGACGGTTTAATAATGAATGACGGACCAGAAGCTTGTAATATTTGAACTTTCAGATTCCTAATATATACTTTTAAAACAAGCGTGCCTCATATGTTATTATGCTTATTGTATCAGCATTGATTTTCGGCTGAGCAATCTTGTCTTTTTGGCACGTTGACAATAAACCTACATATATTTGTCGAATGCCATGTAGGCCTACAGGGGGCGGGCCTCGGCGACTAACAGTCCATCAACAGGTAATAAATAGTCATAAAAAATACGTCGAGGTCACTATCCCAAAAATCAGGAAATCCTTGAAAATTACAATTTTTGGAGAGTGGATACATTGGGGGAGATTGGGTTGATGGTCAACATCAAGGTCACGCAGT
>JAVTVY010037716.1:0-15793 GCA_036873755.1 Hanleya hanleyi
AAGTACCCAAATACAATATCTCTGAGTGATACTTTTATTTACGTTTCTCAGACTATACTGTGTCTAATATAAATTATAATACCTGACAGTAGTTTTGGGGGGAATACCCTTGAATTCTGGCAATATAATATGAACCCCAGACTATATTGAAAAGAAAACGAGAGAGAAAAAAAAGGAAGAGGAAGACAGAGTGTGTCCTTTCTGCTTCTGCTGTTGAGAATGAGATACCATTGTACACTTTGATTGACTGCTAAAATACACAAAGCTGAGATTTGATCACCTACGTTCCATTGAACAAAAGTGGGTAAATTTCACTATATTGCAGCCTATAGATACACTTATATGGTTACTTAGTAATGAAGGTGTGATTGTTATAAATAATGTGAGTGCATATCTGTTTGCTGTTTTTAAGTTCAGGAATGAGTTCATTCCAACCACACAGAGATAGTGCCCCACATAGAAACCAGTATTTTGTCTGTTTATTCTCTGTTTTAATAGCAAGTCAGTACGACAGAGTGCATGCTTGTTTGACAACAATTGACCAGTTGTTAAGGGGGGATAACTCCCATTTATGTGATTCAGGGTGCAAATATTTTCAATATCCCATTTCTTACCATCCCAGGCATGTGCACCAAGGGCACGCATTTCTAGGAGGGTCCAGTCCCCCTTCCCCCTTTCCTGCATTTTAGTGTATTTTTACAGAGGATTTCATAATAGTTTACCAGGATATCTTTCAGTGACAAGAAATTACATGCCTAGAATGAATCAAAACATCACCTGTAGATTTGCTCTTCCTACATGTATCTGAAGTTGCCAACTTCTAATAATATGTTTATTTCATTTGGTGTGTTTCTATGATTCTCATTGGCTGAGTGACTGTTTAAAGCCCAACACCCAATCAGAGATCAGCATGACAGTCGAAGTTAGCTTGCAAGTTTTCAACTTCAGACACAACAAAAACTGTTTAACTTCACACTTGCGAGAGCAACACGGTGTGTTTGTGAACATCACATCAGCCACGAATGTTAAACTATTATGAAATCCCCTGACAAAATTGGATGAGGAGTGCATAGAGAACAAACAAACAAACAAACAACCACACAACCCAAATTATAGTACATGTATTTTGAATCTGATTAACCGATATGGCATGACAAAGGACATGGGGAAGTCCCTCTGCACCATGGTACATGACCCAACAGCATCATTTTGTGGTACGATGATTGCTGTGATAGATATACATCAAGACATTTGACATGATTGATAAACTTTGTTCCCTGTTCTGGCATGAAAAACATGAAATCAAACTGAGGTAGGTTCAGTGTACATGTATGTATTCAATTCTTAAACAAGGATAGGACTGTCTGGGATTACATGTACCGGCAGTTATTTTTAATATCATCATCGATCAAAATATCAGTAGTACCTTTTCCTTCTTCCTTGAGTAATTTGATGAGCTGGTTTGAGCTTGTTGAATGAAATAAATCCTAGTGGTTCATGTAGGTGGTAACTTAATGTTCGCGGAAGTTGATACCTCAAAATAATATTCGAAAATAAGTTCTGTACAAGTTTGTTATGTTAACAATATAATTAAATAATTGATTATAGTGATATCAGCTGATAAATGGGAATCTTCTTTGAATCTTATAAACCAGATAGATTGGAATAGTGTATACTGCAGATCTTTCCGTTGTACAGTGGACACCAAATTGCGAGATCTGCAGTATAGACTCCTACATAGAATCATTCCCACAAATTCATTCTTATATAAAATTGGTTTGACGGAAACTAAAGTATGTGATCACTGTAAAAAGGAAACGGAAACACTGGAGCATTTATTTTTGGAATGTTCAGAAGCAAAAAAGCTGTGGAAATGTCTTGAAACCTGGCTAAAGGATACAGTGGGAATGGGGGGTGAAATATCGAACGAAAAATAATCTTGGGCTGGAAAAGAAATCAAAATTGTCTTAATGCTTTGATGTTGATATCCAAAAAATATATTTATGCAACTAAGTATGATCAGGGAACTCTCAGCTGGAAAGCTTTACTGAACATCATATACAACTACTACTGCATTGAATATTTTGCAGCCAAACTTTCGGGGAATGTTACGAAGTACAAGAAAAAATGGATACTGTTCGAAGATTTCTTTAAATCTTTTCGACAAAATGAAAAATAAATTGCTTCTAAAGGGCTATCAGCATAAACAATTAAGCGTATAATTTTATTATTGTTAAGCCAAGTGTGGCCAATCTGGTTTCTTATAGGACCACTTTGGATACAGTTGGGAAATGCGTGTTTGTCAATCGATTTTTTTTTTTTCCTAGAGTATTTTTCTGATTGGTGAAACAAATGGGTACTATGGTCTGGATATCTGTGAAAGGAATTAAAAAGGGGTAACATAAAATGGTGAAGACTGCTACATTGTGAGTGACAAAGGGTTCATATTTGTATAATATGTATTATTATTATGGAGAATTCAGATTATGTTTTTAGATTTTGAAAGAATAAAAAAACAAAAAACAATATAATTAAATAATATGTGTCCTTGTATTAGTTGGCATGTCAAATTTTGGAAGAATTACATGATCTGTGAAGTAATGATGATGATTTCAGTGGTCTATTGACACACTTGTACAAGTTATCCAGAAAGATCACTTGACAAAGTGATGTTGGTTATCAGCGTTCACTCTAACGAGTGATAAAAAAAGCCTTGTATTGCCAAAATATGACAATCTGTGTTTCGTCAATCTATCTATAATTGCCACTTTATGCCATTCTGAACATCAGTTCAAACTCTCACATAACATCAGAATAAACCTGATTTTCAGGGGGATATAATGAATGAGTTCTTCAATTAAATCACTCACAGAAGTGATTTCATTCATTTTTTGGCTAGCTAATATGAATAAAAGAAAACTTTACTTTGATTAAATGCAGATACTTCCACAAAAAATAAAAAGTCAATTGGAGGAAAATTTCTATAATGTGTTATATATGCATTGATGAGGGGAATTCATTCCTGCTTGATAGAATTTAAATTCTTTACATCATGCAGTAAACATACCTGCATGCTTGTGCAAAACCATGTGTAATATGCATGCTATGAGCATATGTTAGGTACAAATCTGAGCAAATTGAGCAAATCTGCAAATGACACTCTAATCCTTAATACAGCAGCGTCCAGAGGCTCGGAAAAGACACAGAAATGAATGAAATAATATTTTATCGTCTTAATTGGAAAGAGATATTTTATACACTTAAAGTAAAAACCGTCACAATAGAAAGGTATTTGAACTGAGTGAAGCATTCCTTTTTAAGGGGAGATGTCTTGTGCGGGCGTATTTAAGTCAATTTTGGCTCTTGGTCAGTAAGGTCATGGTCATGAAATGAATAACACTGAATCATAGGCATTGCATCCAGTCACACTTGGTGCTCCAGCTGAGCTCTTTAATAAATGTGTACCACCTGGGTAGAAATGGGGGATCCCCTTGCTTTAATATCTTTCAGCTACATAATTTATGTAGATATTTAAATGTCATGAACAATAGAAGGAAGGAGCTGTTTTTGATTACGTTTTTCAGAATCTGATAATTGAGATGTCACCGCTGGGTTGCCAGTGTTTACTCATGTATAAACATCATCCTACTACTTTGACTAATATTGTAGCAGTAGAGGAAGAAGGGAATTCCCCCCGAAGATTGCCTAGAGACAAATGCACAATGCATACTGTCAAGTATTCAAACAAGCCAAATAACATCTAGATACTAACATCCATTCAGGATCAGGAAGTAAAATTCTGATAGCCTTTATTATTCTTTTGACATTGGTTTACTGTATACCTGATAACAGGTGTCCCAGTCATGCCAGTATACATGTACTCAACCTCTGCCCTATAATCTGTTAATGTTGCTTAAAATAGTCTGACTGACTTCAGAAACGCTATTGATTTTACATCTGGCACTAATTTGTAGATTTACAATACTGTGTTCAAGGACATCAAAGTACGTGTAATTTAATAATCAAAGTACGAGTAATTTAATGTACAACATACTTTAATCTCTAAGTCCCTAAACAGGAACATCCATTATACAAAGTATATACTGACACGTATACATCATTATACTGACAGTATGTCACAAATTGATGTTGTACATGTATGAATCTCAGGGATTAAAATTACAAAAGTTGTTCTGTCTAAAATCATCAGCTACCACATGTTGTCATTTATCTTATTTTAAATCAAATTCAGGCCTTGAATTTGGGAAATTTGATTGCAAGGCCAATTTGGTGAGATTAAGGGCGCTAAGGCCTCTGGCTGGCATAAATTACTTGGAAATTGGCAGTGGGCATCAAGGCCAGAAGGTCATCCAAGACAATGGCCTTGGTGGACTTTATGGGTCAAATTCAAGTCCTGCAAATTGTTGGTTGCATCTCACAAAACTTGTTCCATATGGCTACATTAAATTTGTATGAAAAACAAAAATAAATAAATAAAATCAGCTGTCCTGGTTTGATAATCTTCATGTCCTTTACGCCACACGGTGACACCAATTTCACTTTTTGTTTCACATGCAGATTGGAGGCAATAATATAAAAAAAAAGACTTGACATTTGAAGTTCACCCCTTTTCTTTCTGCGAGTTTCCACTCGAGTGGTCCAGTTTTATATTATCCCATCGGCATATATGCCGGATGGGATCATGTTGTCACGCTGTCCGGCTGGCTGGCTGGCTGGATGAATGATGTGACTGCTCTAAAAGGTGAACCGTTCCAGCTAGAGTCTTCAAATTTGGTATACTGCATTGTTGGGTGGTAAAGCACAAGCCTATTGAAATTGGGCACATTTAGTTGATTTTTGTGGTTTCCATGACAACATAACGAAAAATATTCATATAATGACGTGACCGCTCTAAAAGGTGAGCCGTTGCAGCTGGAGACTTCGAATTTGGTATACTGCATTGTTGGGTGGTAAAGCACGTTCCTATTGAAATTGGGCGCATTTAGTTGATTTTTGTGGTTTCCATGGCAACATAACGAAAAATATCCACATGGTGACGTGACCACTCTCAAAGTTGAACCGTTGCAGCTAGAGACTTCAAATTTGGTATACTGCATTGTTGGGTGGTAAAGCACAAGCCTATTGAAATTGGGGACATTTTGGTGGTTTTTGTGATTTCATGGCAACATAACGAAAAATATCCACCTTACGATGTGAATGCTCTAAAAGCAGAACCGTTGCAGCTGGAGACTTCAAATTTGGTATACAGCATTGTTGCATGGTAAAGCACAAGCCTATTGAAATTGGAGACATTTTGTTGATTTTTGTGGTTTCCATGGCAACATAATGAAAAATATCCACATGACGACGTGAACGTTCTAAAAACCAAACCGTTGCAGCTAGAGACTTCAAATTTGGTATACAGCAATGTTGGGTACATGTAAATTTGGGTGTTTTTGCTGTCTCCATGGCAACATAATGGAAAATATCCACAGAATGAGGTTAATGCTTTAGAAACAGAACCATTGCAGCTAGACACTTCAAATTTGGTAGCATTATTGTGTGCTTGGTGTTTTTGCAGTTTCCATGGCAACAAATGGAAAATATCCACAGAATGACGTTAATGCTTTAGAAACCAAACCATTGCAGCTTTACACTTCAAATTTGGTAGCATATTGTGTGGTAAATCACAAGCCTACCCTTACCGAAATCTGCAGGTTGCGGCAAGTTTGCGGCAAGCTGGCCGCAACCTGATCAGTGTGCCAGAACTGTTGGGGAGAGTATGGCGCTAGCGGCAGTCTCAATTGGTGATTCCACAGTGTGCCGGTACCGGCAAACAGTATGCGGAGAGTGCGCCAGAAGAAGATAAAAGTGTGCCGCTAGCGGCGCACAGTGCGCAGACAGTGTGCCAGAGCCAAACTGTGGGCCGCTAGCGGCGCACAGTGCACCGAGAGTGTGCCGGAATCAGAGTATGCCGCTACCGGCACACTCTGTATGGAATGGGCTGCACTGAAGATTTGCCAGCTGTTATTAGTTAACCCAGTTAACTTTTGACCCCTAATTTTCAATCTGGATAGGAAACCATCCAAACTGTACCAGTGTAGGAATACATCACAGAAGGAACTATACAAAATTAGTGTACCACACTGTACCACATAGTTGAAGTTATAGTTATTAGGGGAATGTTCTCAGAATGAACAATTAATTCCGAGACAAAATTTCATTGTAGGATTCTAATGTACCTAGTACTAACCTTCCTATCATTGGACTACTTTTGGTGCACATGAATACATATGTAATTCGGTTCAGGACTTTCAAATCTGGCAGTTGGTGAGAATGGTGGGAGAATATGTTTGCAACCATGAGGAGTTGTTCCTGCTAACTTAGGCCTGCATAATTTATACTATTTCCTGCTCATACATGATACAGATTTGTGTGGTAAGTCTGTTTGAATGCAAAGTAACAGTTTGATTATGGTTTAGGCCAGTCCAGTAATTTTGTAGACAATTTGTAGTTTTCTCTGCCATGTTGATCATTGTGTTCTTTCATTCATTCATTGTCTGTTTAGATTTCATTGCATGACAGATCTTATGTACAACAGTTTGAGTGGAGTGATTTGTACCATTCATGTGGAGGTCAGGATGATGTCATTCTGACCACCACCATGAAAATATTGATAAGCCCAGAAGTTATTGGAAGAGTGCGCCGGAAGGCTGCCGGAAGAGTGCGCAGTGAGGTTGCCGGAAGAGTGTGCGGTGAGGTTGCCAGAAAGTTTGCGGCAAGCTTGCCGCAACCAGTGTGCCAGAAGAATATTATTTCGGTAAGGGTATTGAAATTGGGTACATTTGTGACGATTTTTGGGTCTGTGTAAAAGGGTGCCCGGACAAAGCCCCACGAACAATTCAGTCTTACAAGAAAATGGTTTGATCTGAACACCAATGTTTGACTAACATCCTCTCCGCCTAATTTCACAAGATTTAGAAAGTCGGAAATTGGGAAAATTTTCTAAATTTCTAGCTGGGGTATTCTCTCCCGGTCCCAGTCCTCAAATCGATCATTCTGTTTTAATATTGAATATAATTGTTTTAATATCTTATGCTGGGAGGTGATTACCTCCCCTTGACATATATGCAAGTAAATGCACTTGAATTTGCTTATTTCGTCCATGTCACTTGTGGCAGTGTGCCGCGCTGACATCTCTTAGCTGTGAACTGGTCGAACTTCACTTTACTTGAAGAAAACGCTCCGACAGTGTTCGGTTTGTTCTTTTCTGTGCAAGGGAAAGTAAGCTTGCTCAACAGTGAAACTTTGCACAGTAGCTAAACTTTCCCACTGCAATTTTATTTCAAAATATCAAGAAAAATCCACCAGGTAGTTTTCCGTGAATATAGCAAAAACAAAAACCAGATAGGCAATTTGCAGGTTAAATTTTGATGTCCCGGCGCAAAGCCTGCATGTTATAACACTCAGACGGGCCAACGTCACAATGACGTCCGAATTTAACCTGTATATTGCCTGTCTGAGTTTTGTTTTACTATTACATGTGAACATTTCCTTACACATAATTGAGAGCCACTTTAATGCTCCTCTTATCAGAGCGGGTGGTTGGTGGGTGCCCGCCCCTTTTATTACCCCTCGGCCATTTTGGCCTCGGGGTATTGTCGTTGCCATGTACGTCCGTACGTCCGTACGCAGGGCCTGATCCAGGCCGTTTTTGAACCTGTTATAACGGGTTTGGGCGCCATGAATTTGGGCGCCCAAATGAGAGAAAAAAAAAAAAACAAAAAAAACAAAAAAACAATTTTGTTAGCAAATTCCCTCTGAACAGGCTGAAACCTATATTAATGCAATTACTATTGCCAAATATTAAGTTATCAGGCTGTATTTAGACCATTCAATACTCCCACAGCTTCCATGGGCTTCGACAGTCCCACATCGCGGCCTATTTCACTATAACTTATCACACTCTGCGCCAGGTAAGGGTGCCCAAACTAAAAGTCTAGATCAGGCCCTGGTACGTTCGTCCATCCGTTACCGCATTTTAGGCAAAACCGCTTGAGACACAACCACAAAATTTTCAACACTTATTTATCTAGTGCTATGTCAGACGCCTATTGAAAGTGGCCCCCCTCGGCCCATATTTTACAGAGTTCTGCCCCTTTACAGATATATGAATTTCTGTTTCTGTCCTATATGCCTGAATGTAACCAGCTGTATCTGCAGAACTGTGTTTGGTATAGCTACTATATTTTGGAAACTTATTTATATTCTTGTATTCTACAAGCCAAGAAAGGATTACTTGCCTCGGCTTATGGAGTTATGCCCCTTTTGAATGTAATAATCTCCGATTTTGTTATCTGTGGTTGAATGTACAAGTTATATCTGCAGATCCATGTTCGGTACAGCTTATTCGTCTCTGTTCTTATTTTACAGTAGTGCTAAGTCAGACGCCTATCGAAAGTGGCTCCACTCGGCCCATACTTTGCAGAGTTATGCCCCTTTACTGATATATTAATTTATATTTCTGTCCTATATGCCTGAATGTAACCAACTATATCTGCAGAATTGTGTTCTGTATAGCTACTATATTTTGGAAACTTATTTATATTGTTGTATTCTACAAGTCAACAAAGGATTACTCGCCTCGGCTTATGGAGTTATGCCCATTTTGGATATAATAATCTCTGATTTTGTTATCTGTAGCTGAAAGTACAAGTTATAGCTGCAGATCCGTGTTCGGTACAGCTTATTCCTCTCCGTTCTTATTTTACAGAGTGCTAAGTCGGACGCCTATCGAAAGTGGCTCCCCTCGACCCATATTTTACAGAATTATGCCCCTTTACAGATATATAATTTTTCTGTTTCTGTCCTATATGCCTGAATGTAACCAACTGCCAGTATATCTTGATCATCCCACATAGACATGATAGAACTATCTCTTCCCCAATTCACACTACACATGGGTCTAAGTCACTTGGGGAAGGCCGAGGGGTTTTGATTAGATCAATCTTATGTATCTACATGTAGTTGTCTCTAGCCAACTTTCCATACAAATAAACATGACTGTTTTTCCCCCAACTACTTCTGTTTCCCCTTATTGAATGCCCTTCGTCTATCTATGCCGGAGATTTATATTGCTCATGTGAAAGGGATGGCAAGTTCACACTAGGCCGATGGGATCAAGTGTGGCCGTGGCCTCTAGTTATTTTTATTATCACTTCCTATCTTGAAACAAAATAAAATCTGCCCTTGAAACAAAGGATAAAATTGGTATGGCCTTAATAGTGTTGCGTATCACATTGTATGGTGATGATGTATCATGCAGGGTGCGAAATAACCCCTTGCCCAGTTGCCGGGGCAACCAAATTTTCTTTTGGGCAACCAAATTCTGCTCGAATAGCCATGCATTTGGATGTGCTGGTTGCCTGTCCCTGCTCATGGGCAAATAGAAATTGTTTTCCTATTTCACACCGTGATCATGTGGTACTGCAATTATCATATTGTCCTGTGATCTGGTGATAAAAGTGTGACTGTCATATCTTGTAATAGTCATATATTACATATATACTGGGATCTGGTAAGAATAGGTCTCAGCTCCTCAGAGAGCTTGTCGTAAGGGGCGACTAACTGATGCACCCGTGGGGTTTCCGGGTGTGAAAAGGAATAGGAACCAACATCGTGATTTGACTGAAATAGTTTTGAAAGCAATGTTAATTCATATTCACTCACTCACTCACTCACTGGTAATAACATCATTGTTCTGCAATTGTGATATAAAATGTTCTTATATCCTACTGATATATATATTTTCTTGACATATTTGTGTGCTCTGTTTTTGGATCCATTTTTGCACTTTCTTTCCTGAGAGCAGCAAACTATTTTTCGATCAACTGGTTGAAAATTTTGTCAAAAAATTAAATGTCAACAATGGTCAACAGAGCACCCAATGAAAGTTTTGCTGGTAGTTATATAAAAAAAACAATTAGAAAATACCAACGTTCTGCATTTTTCTTCAAAACAGGACTATGGTTATGTATTTTCAGGCATTGGCCGAGGATATAAAGCTGATGCATGGATTGAGGATCAACACGAGGGTTCCTGCCAAGTCCTGACTATCCGGGAATATTCACTCCACTCTGTCTGAGGTCGTGATGATGAGGATCTTCAGTGCAAAATATAATACTGATTCAGTTTGGTGTATATTGCAGTATTCATGGTATATACGGTAATCCCTCTATTATAATTCAATCCCCCTATCAAATTCAGTCGCCCCTAATTTTTTGGGACGAAATTAAATCAGCTGTTCTTATAAATTTGATCGCCCATTAAAATCATTGAAATAATGAAGAAATATTATGGATTATCTGCATAATTAATTTTGAACCATTTTGTCAACTTCCTGTTCTAATGAATTTGATCACTCCTGATGGTGTAAAATTTAACTTCCTGTGATTGAATGATTAGAGGGATTACTGTAATACTGCAGTAACCGTCAGTGATTGTGATAAATGAAACATTGTAAGAATAATTATTAGAATACGGGTGATCTTGGTTTTTTACAGTGACGACAATTTAACCTGCAACCCATTCATTTGTAAGTACTGTATATTAAAAGAGTTTTGAGAGAATGTTGCATTCTTTCTTTCAAGCCATATCCCAATATTGAAGGTACAGGTATCTGTTTATTGGCGAAGTGTTATAATAATAATATAAGTGGAAACTATCTCCAATAGACATTTCAACAATGATTGTGAAAAAAGATTGCTGTGTAAAGAAGAAACTGGTTTTGATCTTCAATACAGCATATATGAATCCAAACTATCATTGCAAGTAAGGACACAGATTGTTTGTAATTGTGAGATTGTAAAAATACAAGAATTAAACAAAGAACAAATAAATAAATATTACGTGTACACATTGGTCTATGATGAGTGAGTAGTATGGTAAACATAAATCCTAGATTGATCACCTCGTGTAAAAGGAGAAACTACATGGATAACATCCTGTTTGTGTATCAGTTAATCAGTAGTATGGGAATTGATTGATCTCGTTGATTTTAGTAATCATATTGACAAACAATAAATATAGATACATAACTCTGCAGACTAATGAAGTCCATTTACAAAGTCAGTATATTAAAGCTGGTATTGATTAAGATTCTCCCACCAGCAAACCAAATGACAATGAATTTTTATAGAGACTTCAAATCCTCATGGAATTTCTTTCAACTGTACTTTTGCATCACCATAACAAGTAAATATTTGGGTGCATTTTAAATTTAATCCATCACAAAATTATATAATATCCAAGACTTGAGACAGCAATGTTTCTAGACCCAGGGACTTGCATGTACATGTACAACTCAACGAAGGCCTAGACAATAGCTCTTTACACGAAGTATCTACCAAATATACATGTACATTGTAATGGCCTATTTTGGCGTCATGGTGCTAATGTCGTTTCTCATGTTTACTTGACACTAACATATCGCTTCTGGAACATACACATGAATGAATCAACCAGAAGCTCTGGATTTGAAAGAAGTGCTATGATATTTTATGGTTCATGTGGTATTGTCATGTAATACTTATTGGGGACCTAGAATAGGATTGTTTGACAGCAGCATGGATATTTGAAGTATCTTAAGAAATATGAATACAATCTTAACTGATTGAATTGTCAAGAATACTAGCATTGTATATTGCATATAAGGTGATTCATTACCTTTCGTTTAGGGAAAGTAAGCCACTGTATCTCACAAAATCTGCAGTTCTAGGATATACAGCCTTCAGAGCAATTGGAATGAATACTGGATTTAGTATTTTCGTCAAAACTCTCACCAACTGCAGCTAAATTTTCTTGATGGAAAAACTAAAATCTACACTAGGTGTTCAGCCTATCTGTACATTGGATATGAGGTTTTCTCCTATCTTTTAACATGCGACTTTTGTGGATACTTCAAAGTCTCCACACGAACATCTGTAATGAAAGTGCAGCTGAGATACGAAGGCCACATATATGTCCAAGAATCCACCATATTCTCGAGTTTGAATTTGAGGTGCTGAGGAAGCTTTCCTGTAGATCATATGGTGGCTCAAAAGTTGCCAGACATCAATTTTTCCCTGATCTTGCATATCTCTCCAATTTGAAAGTAAAAGTAATCTCTTTAGATGGACATTAACATTGTGACAGCTAGGCCCCGTTTCTGTGGTTAATTTTAGTAGTACATGCAGCTGTGGTAAAATCTAAGCAAAGAAATTGAATGTTCAAGGTTCGTCATGTTATTTTTTTCAAAGACTGACTGGATATTAAAGTGTCCCAAAATACCATTGAAATTCATATTATTTTTCAGATTATTTCATTGATATGAATGTTGCTTTATTAAAAATCTATGTTGTCAAAACATCTGATTTGTTTAATATGAGCAATATAAGACTTATATAGGGAGCAACTTTGCATGTGAGATGTAATGATACCCCTTTAATATTGTGTATCATAATACATGTACCACCATGGTAAAATGTACTCAAGTAAAAACAGGAAATGAGGTATGAAACTAAATAATTTCGGTTTCAGAAAATTTAAGCCCATATCACTTCCTGTATCTGGTTAGCTTTATTTCGTAAAGTTTTGGTTTCTTGTGCCGCATGGTCTGAAATTAATCTATCTGAAATATTGATTGATTATACAAAACAGGATTGTATTGCCTTGATATTTGTAAATAGGTTTTGTCTTGGCTCAATAAATAATTTGCGAAGAGAATTTGATGTTTCCTTTCTTTCTTGCATATGAATGCATATACAGCTGATGATTGACAATGAGGCAACTCGTAAATTCAGGTTTGGACCCGACCATGGCTGGGACAACTTCAGTATCCAGATTATAGATATAGTCTACCCATCTACCAAAGATTCCCTGTTTGGATTTGAGAGAAAAATTCGAGAACTGGAACTGTTCTGGATGCTGGAGCTTGAGTCAGTGTCTCCGTATGGTTTAAATGATACTGTCAAAGGGTTCGGCAATGTTACAAACCATCATACAAATATATCCAATATTACCCAGCTACTTAGCCCACCAAAGGAGACATCACAGCCATGGTTGGAGAAAGTTTAATAGTGCATTGATTCACGATCATATCACTTCAAAATATTTAGTAGGTTTAACTAACACACCCAACAGTATACATAGCTTGCGTACAGTCCTGTATGCATTACCGCTGAGAGCTTTAAATCATATCGCCAGAGATATACAACGATCTGTGTCTTCAGGAAATATACCACCCACAATCACTAAAGTTTGTCAAGTTATAGTGTTTTTTCGATTGTATCGTCCAGTGAACATAATCAAAACATCCAAAGGCGGGCTTTTCTTGAAACTCAACAACTTGGATAAAGGACTGGACATTATTAATTTACCACGAATCCTAAATGATTCAGAGGTACGCAACGCTGTACCAAACTATTTTAAGTTCAAAGACCCTGCTTGCATTTCATATAAGTATACTAAATCTATAGCCACTAAAGTATTCAATTACTCTATGCTGTCAAGAAGTTTGACTGGAACTTATAAATGTCTGGAGGATATAGTTGTGATTGTGAATCATCAAACTTTATCTATACACCATGCAAGCATGTTGTGACTGGTGACCTTGATATAATGAGAGTACCTAAAAACATTCCAGATGAAGGGACCTATTAAAATATAGGGAACCGAAAAAAATAAACCTAAAGGCGGACCAGAAGATAGTCCTGACTGCACTAGAAGAGTATGTTATTGAGTGGTCAATGTGAGAAAAAGTTGAACCTACAGTACTCGTTGACTGGCTGGACCTCACCAAGAACAAGGTCATAGGAACAATCCGCCATTCTGGCAGAAGTACGCTTCCCCAAGCAAAACAAGTACTGAGAAACCTGTTCGCAAGAAGTTCTAGCAAATCTCCAGAGTAAATTCGTCATGACAATTAAAGCTCCAAATAATATAATATTCATATGTTAATATTACTTTTACCAGGTGCTGGTTAAGGAATTGAATATAAGCACACCATCGCCGAAAACGTCTACTTACTCCCAAACAGAATTTACTCTGCAAGATTTATGTAACAATCAGAAAACTTTTCTCAAGGTAAGCAGTATTTGTCTTCCAACCACTTCTAACGATATACCGAAAGTGTACTGGACTCCCAAAATACATAAATCACCATACAAAGCTAGCTTCATAGCTGATTCTAGAAGCTGCACCACCAAGCTTATTTCAACGCTGTTGACGAGGGTCCATCAGGAGGTAAAAGCATTTTCTGAAAGGTATTGCGCCACTATTTCTAAGAACTCGGGCATTGAATGCATGTGGATATTGAAAAACTCAAAATGTCTTAACCCTCTCTGTACCGTATCGGTACAATTACCGTAACGGTACAATTGTACCGATAGAAATATAGTTCAATGATTGCCTGTCGTTGGCATACAAAAATAAAGACTTTCTAGATAAATATTTTCATCATATTATATCTTGTTCGAAAGCTTGGAGTATAATCTTCGAAACTACACAGGTGATGATAAGTATATATTCGCTTCATTCATGTTCATGGCAGTATTGATACCAGCTTGTAACAGTTAAAAATACCGGTACAGAGGAAGTTAAGGAAGAACTTGATGCTAAAGGTCACATACCGTATACTACAGACATGTATCCACATGGGAATTCTCGACTCCCTATACTACAATCCCTCATCAGGACCTTAATGTCCGTCTTATTTCATTAATGTTGTCGGTGTTAAAAAAAACCTGATCACCGATACATTAGTCAGAAGCTAGAAAGCAATCTTTAGCTCTACTACATATAAGGGATATCATTCATGGGATGTTTCTGTGTTAAAAGAGTTGTTCAAATTTCTCATTAATAATATCTATGTGAAATAAGGGCAATACAATATATCAACAGAATATAGATATTCCAATGGGTACTAATTGTGCACCCCCTTTGGCTGACCTATATCTGTTCTCTTATGAATACGACTATATGCAGATGCTTTCAAAAACAGATTATTGCAAAGCCCATTCCTTCTCATTCACCAAACGCTATATAGATGATCTTCTTGCTGTGGATAATCGCTATATAAATGATGCAGTGAAAGATATATATATCCACCTTTGCTGCATGGATTTGAAGGAAACTACAAAGACCTATATCTCGCGGGCCTTCTCTCTCATCGACTTTACGACAAAAGAGATGATTACAATTTCGAAATCGTAAACTATCCGTAATAATATACCAGTGGGACCTGTATGTTAATTGTGCACCCCTATTGGCTGACCTATATCTGTTCTCTTATGAATATGACTATATGCAGGCGCTTTCAAAAACCGATCCATTCAAAGCCCGTTCCTTCTCATTCACCAAACGTTATATAGACGATCTCCTTTTGTCCAAATTATTGCAAATGATAGTTTTTACCCCTCGGGCAGATTCTGCCCGAGCGGTATTGTCGTTGCCTCCGTCGTCTGTCCGTCTGTCCGTCCGTCTGTCCGTCCGTCCGTCTGTCCATCATATCCTTGTAAACACATTATCTCAAAAAGTCCTTCACTTACAACAATAAAACTTCATACAGTTGTTTAATACAGCCAGTACCAGAAGCCTATTGAAAGTCGGTGCCATTGGATGTGTTTTTCAGGAGTTATGCCCCTTTATACATGTCTGGCTGTTTTTATCCTTGTAAACACATCTCAAAAAGTCCTTCACTCACAACAATGAAACTTCATACAGTTGTTTAATGCAGCTAGTACCAGAAGCCTATTCA
>JAVTVY010037717.1:0-168010 GCA_036873755.1 Hanleya hanleyi
GATGATTCAGTGAAAGTGTCGTTTTACAGTGTCGTTCTAGAAAATCGTTGTGGAAGGAGAATAGTCCTGGTACCTCACATGTGTCGTTTTATAAACACTGTCGTCTTATGGAAGGGGGTAATGCCCCTGTCGAGAGAAACTACATAATATACATATCTTTCAAACTGTCATCTTTCAAGGTGAGTGTCCACACACTGTGCCATCATGGAAAGTATACAGAAATAATATCATTTTTAGACTGTTGCTTCATGAAATATAAATATCTGATGAAGTGTCGTTTATAGACTGTCGCTTTATGAAATAAACATATCTGATGAAGTGTCGCTTTTAGACTGTCGCTTTAAAAATATACATCGCCTTCAAAGTGTCGTTTTTAGACTATGGTTCTTCTCTTAAAAGTAAGAATGGCCCTGACAATATTTCTAAGCCTGGCTAGATGATTCAGTGAATGTGTCGTTTTACAGTGTCGTTATAGAAAATCGTCCTGGGAGGAGAATAGTCCTGGTACATGTACCTTACATGTGTCGTTTTAACACTGTCGTCTTATGGAAGGGGGTAATGCCCCTATCGAGACAAACTACATAATATACATATCTTTCAAAGTGTCGTTTTTACACTGTCGCCTTACAAAGAGGGGTAATTAATAGCCCAATCTCGTGCTCCCTTACATGGAGTATGGACCCATTTTTCAGTCATTTGGCGACACGATATCCAGACACCGGTTAGAACTAGTGATGAGTGATGTTATAGGACATTTTCGAGAAAAAAAATATAAAAGTTTGGCTGGTCGTTATTCCAATGTTCTATAACCAAATTGTATAATGTTTGTGATTTCACCTGGACCTAATTCGTTCCGACCTAGGCATGTGATAAAGTAAGTTTTAACTTCTTATCTTTGTACGACAATATAAGACATATTGGGGTTTCTTAATTTTTAACATGAGCAGTGTGACTAACGTCACAGGACCAACGAAGTACGGTAGGCATTAGGACTCGAACGCGAACTGAACTCTTGGAAATCCCCACCCCCAGTTGAAATCCTGCCTATATTAAGATGGGCACCGCCCAAGTCAGAATCGCCACTGATTTTCATCAAAAATCACCAGAAATTTCCATCAAAAATAGGTCAGCTCAGAACTTGTTGGTAACAGTCTCCTAAT
Source organism: Hanleya hanleyi (assembly GCA_036873755.1). Lineage (NCBI taxonomy): Eukaryota > Metazoa > Mollusca > Polyplacophora > Lepidopleurida > Hanleyidae > Hanleya > Hanleya hanleyi. The sequence goes on from JAVTVY010037717.1 coordinate 1,161, forward strand.
GCGCCTTCATTCCAAAATAAATAACGATCACCGATTTAATTTTACATTTTTTTTTTAAAGGAAACAGATTGAATAATATAGGTTCACTAGATTTCAAGCTTTACGTGTGAAAATACATCTACATCTCTTTAGTGTTTTTAGTGCCCTTGTCCAGGATCAAAACAACTTTTTAAATCACATTATTTTCCCAACAATACACCAAATTTTTATATATAGTACTATAGTATAGAAAGGTAGCATTTATGTAGTTTACGGTAATTCAACTCGAGACCAACACCTTCTATGCACAAGATAATAATGATTCTATGTGATTCTCCTGAGCATAGCCGGTACAAAGACGAATAAATAGCGTCTCTACATCACGTTGTTATCTATATATATGAGACAACACATTTTGGGTATCGGCAATCTGATGAATGTACTATTCCGGTTTCCTTGTTTCACATTATATTCTATGGCAGTTGATCGGTGATTTTCTTTATGATAAACGTTAAACCACCTCAGCTTCGTTGTGCAAACAGCGCTGAATTTTTGAGGGTATATGCAGTAGGGTATTTTTAGCCGGAGAGTAACTGATAGGCCTACTCATTAAATGCGATAAAACGCTGGAGCAAAACGGACCACAGTTTTCTTGGCAATGATGACATGTTTGGATGTGAAACAGGATACACGTTACAGGCTACAGCTTACATATATATAACAATATGCGGAAGTGTTAATTATCAATCTAATTTTAATCAGAATTATTTCAGATCAGAACTTGCTGGTAACAATGCCCTAATGCACGTTCATGTCAAAAATCAAGGTTCTAATGTCAATAGTTCTCCTTATTTTGCCGACGAAAGGATTCGGATGGACTGACTCACTCACTCATTACCGGACAATTTGCGATCTGTAGCCTACTTCGTAGGAACATGGCCATTTCTTACGTCTGACGCCCAAAAAAACCCCACAAATGACTATCGGATCTTTGATTCCTGTACACGTTTCTGTGAACGTTATTCAAGTTGTCCACGTGAATATCTAAGTAAAAGCATATATGTGTGAGATACGGGAACGCCATAACATCAGAAATCCTCGCATGGTGATGTCTTTGGAGGCAGCACCGTCAGAATATCACCGACCTGTGCAGAAGAGCGGGTTCCTAAACATGTATGTGCGTCCACGAATATTTAGTTTTTGAAAAAGAGTTGTACACTATATTGTTCTGTGACTGCCTTATTAGAGCTTATTAACAAGCAGCTCAAGTGATCCGCATCCATAATAACTGAACCAAAATAACGACTCCGAAAAGTATGTAAGTGACTAGGAGCCTTTTCTAGCGGGGGAAATCAGTCCGTCCCTGTCCCTTGGGGATTTTTGTCCCGGTCAAAGAAACATTAACAATGGTATCTTTGCCATTTTTTATTCTTGTGAGGTAGAAGTGGCCAAAAGTAGTTTATTTCATATCACATAATTATTTTTTATTTATTCCTCAGTTAATGCGAAAAAACTGCATAGACGAAAAATTCGAAAAATCAGTTGAAAAACTTGGCCAAAAAATGCAATTTCATGAAAAAAATGACGTCACTGTGACGTCACCAAAGCGACCATCTTGGATATTTTCCCACTGGCGGGTAGAGCTCGACTTGAAAATATATTGCGGCAAGTGTAATCTCCCTCGCCTCAAGGATAAGGAAAATATTCAGATATTGATCAAATTATTCACATTTCTATAATATTAGTTCTTTTGTCCATGGAAACAAGATGTTTTATCAAAATACTCACCCTTCGGTTTCGTTATCTGCACGGTCCATAGATGTCAAATCCATTAAAAGCTATTGTGGGACCTCTAGCGCAAGGTTAGACCAAAAAACCTATTTGGCTGCCGGACTAAAGGTTCTGACGAAAATGGATTTAAGAGATTTGCTTTTAAGTGGAGCACACATTATTAGGAAATTACATTTCGTGTGTGTTTTACCATTGCAATAAGAATGACATTTCTGATGTAGTTGCTAATGTTACAGAAAACGATTTTCCTAATGTAGTTTTTAATTTTAAAAAATTTCAAAGTATAATATGTAACATTGTAAACGACAATGGTGTCTTGCGTCAACACAGAGAAACATTGTTGCACAAACATTCTTGACCAAAGGATTCTCCTCGGCCGGCCTACTGAACTGTTTTCGATTTTGCCAAAGTTGCCAAAATTATTATCGAAGTAAGCATAATGGTCCTTCTTGGGAGACAATTTGATGCGCATATTTACCAAATTTACACTAGTTATCAATGCAGGATAATCTGCCCTATGCTGAAGATATAGACTAAAGAGGAAGATTACGGGCCAAAAATATGCACCGCTAGTCCCGCGGCAATGCATCTGTTGGGACGCCGAAGCGAACCTATTGTCTAGGAATTAAAGTGGGAAAGGGAGATTGTCGTAACTAACTACGATATGATTGGTCTGGGTGAATGGGGCGTGACCTTGGGAGCATGTATTCCTCCACGGTGATGCGGTCTGGCGGTGATGCGGTCTGCCTCCGCGGACCGAAAGTAGTCCCAAAACCGTGGGTTTTCGTGAGACTGTTCGGCAATCTGTAGGGCCCGCTAGTGGACCGATTGGGTCGAGTGAGGTATCAAAGTGAAGCATTCGTGAAGGGGCATCTGATGGGCTGGGTGTGGGGTTGAAATATCGTCATTCTGCGCATGCACAGTATAGAAAGGGTATGGAAATAGACGTTTTGAGGTCTAGGTGGGCCACTAATGGGCCGATGGAGTCGTATGAGGTATCAATGTGAAGCAGTCGTGAGGGAGCATCCACCTGGGCTAGTGTGTCGTTCGTTTTCAACATTCTGCGCATGCGCAGACAGGGAATTGTGGGAAAAGGGTACGAAAATAGACGTTTTGGGGTTTAGGTGGGCCACTAGTGGGCTGATTGGATCGAGTGAGGTATCAATGTAAAGCATACGTGAGGGAGTATCCAACGGGCTGGGTGTGACGTGGAACTGACGTCATTCTGCGCATGCGTAGTAGTGAAAGTGTATGGAAATAGACGTTCTGGGGCCTAGGTGAGCCACTAATGGGCCGATGGAGTCGTATGAGGTATCAATGTGAAGCATTCGTGAGGGAGCATCCATCTGGACTAGTGTGTCGTTTCCATTCTGCGCATGCGCAGACAGGGAATTGTGGGAAAAGGGTGTGGAAATAGACGTTTTGGGGTCTAGGTGAGCCACTAATGATCCGATGGAGTCGAGTGATGTATCAATGTGAAGCATTCGTGAAGGAGCATCCGGCTGGACTAGTGTGTCGTTTCCATTCTACACATGCGCAGACAGGGAATTGTGGGAAAAGGGTATGGACATAGACGTGTTGGGGTCGAGGTGGGCCACGAGTGAGCCAATTGGATCGAGTGAGGTATCCATGTGAAGCCTATGTGAGGGGGCATCCGCCTGGACTAGTGTGTCGTTCGTGTTCAACATTCTGCTGCGCAGGTCACGTGGTTTGGTGGGTGGTGTGTGACGTCACTTCCAGTTTTCAGAATGACTTCCGAACACAGAAGAGTTCTAATTTTTTCCTTAGACGAATACATGTACTAGAACATCCGGGACCTCTTCAACATCCGGGAGCTTTTCAACATCCGGGACCTCTTCCACATCCGGGTTTTCCCCTGCCCCGGCCCGCCCCGGGCCGCAGCGCGCGCGGGTTTCCACCAACCAAACTGATTGTCACCATATGAGTGACACAAACTTGAGTGTGACAGTAGGTCAAATTCCCTTCCTCCCTCCCTCCAAGTATAGCGGAAAGCGGTTGTCGTAAATAATAACAAGTTCAGCAAATTTTATACAGTTTATTATCCCCAATGTTACATCATACCCAGGCTTGGGGTGCCGCCCTGGGTATGTTTAGTATGTTCATAGCAAAACAAATTGAAATATCCAAACACCATGTTTTATTATTTAACGCACCGTCACATCAGGTACAAGTGTTTACTGAGCTCAAGTCAACGATCGCATCAGTGCAAGGGTGACGCATTCAGCCGATGGGGGTGGTCGGTCAGCTTGGTAACGAAGAACGTAGCATTGGTGACCCTCTCTACGGCCCATTGCGTGTTGGGGCGTTGACGATGTGCCCATCTCAAGGGATCCACGGTGTCCAGTTTCTCCAGCATCGTCTCTAGCGACGCCCGGTTAATGATGGTGAACGGCTGGTCAAACACATGGTTGTTATTACTGGCATAATAATACCGTAACTGGTCCGTCTCTTTGTGACGTAAGATGTACCCGAAAGCGACATTCAATTTGAAGACCGTAGCTTGGTCATTGAAGATGGCTTCCACGTAGCTGCGTAGACGGGTGAGGTCGGTCAGTGGGAAATTATAGACATCTGGAATGGGGCGATCACGGTGGAAAACGTGCCGTATCATGGGCCATTGGCGCCGATAAATGTCACTCACTGGATGGGCGTCCTGTAACAGATCGCTAGGAACATCCACTGCATCTTCCAGAAAATGTTCGATGTCGTCAGGCGTATGACTGGCAACAGTAGTGCTAGGGACTGGCTGGATATCTATGCTCTTCTTAACTGTGGGTATAGTCGGGCTCTCTGTGATCGCATCACTAGTGGCATTCGTCTCTACGGGCTCATCTTCACTGGGACTGACCCTCCTGGGTGCATCTTTAGTGGGAAGTTGTCGCCCAAACCGTAGAGACGGGGTATGAATCAAACACTGATGCCGTCTTAACTCACTGGGTCGTTTGTCGTCCCAATCGTTACGTTGTTCGGTGGTCCCCTCGTGGAATGAGCCTTCGTGGCGCAGTAAATTATCATCCCGATTGAATGACCGTGCGCAGGTTACACAAGTATACCGTGCATCGTTGTGGGTGGAGGTCTCGTGGCGACGTAAATTAACTAGACGAGTAAACTGCTTCTGGCAAGTTGTGCAAGTGAACATCAGGCTGGTGAGGTTGCACTGGTGAGGCTCAGGCAAGTAGCTCCTCTCGTCAGAGTGGTTCAGGCTGGTGAGGCAGGCTGGTGAAGCAGGCCAATGAATGCAGCAATGCCCTAAAGAATTTCCATTTTTATTCACCTACATAGAAGTGCCCGGATGCAGGCGCGGACGTCAGCGAAAAATACATACCCGGATGGAGGCGCGGACGTCACCGAAAAAAACACATACAACTCACCACATAAAGTGGCCCCCTCAAGACCCTCATACATACCCCGATGCAGGCGCAGACGCGAAGTGCCCGGATGAAAGACACGGACGTCACCGAAAAAAACACATACAACTCGCCACATACAGTCGCCCCCCTCAAGACCCTCATACATACCCGAAAAGACACGGACGTCACCGAAAAGAAACGGACGTACCCGAAAAGACACGGACGTACCCGAAAAGACACGGACGTACCCGAAAAGACACGGACGTACCCGAAAAGACACGGACGTCAGCGAAATTGTGGAAAACCCCCACAGACAGGTCAGTACATGTCCTATCATGTTCACAGGTCACGCCCGATTCACGCATAATAAAAGGATTGACCTGTAATCTGTGTTGTTGTTGCTCTCTTTTTTGGACTAACCCATCAGAATACTACGTATCACGGACTACACCCGTAGAGCTACGTATAGGCGCGCATGTGTGACATGGTCTATAAAACACGTCTCTCTGGATCTCACACCCCCATTCCTACGGTTGCAGAGCCATGACGGACACCCATCCCTATGCGACTCGCATTTTACAGCATGCGACCGTGGTTAATTCGCTCACGGGTTACCGATCAGTGATTCGGTCCATGTTTGCAGATGGCGACGACAACGAGGGGCGACGCCAGATCCTGAAAGAGTTCACAGAAGCGGTCCTCGACAGAGTGCACTCGATTTAGAGGTGTGCCATCACTCACCACTACTGGACTATGACAGCCATCCTTGATGCTCGGGCTATGGACCACGAGCGCTCACGCCGCAACCAGCGACGGCTGGTTGGCCTAGTCATGGTCTGTGCCCTATTGACCCTGACGCTGTGGCATTGACAGTGGGACCTGACCATAAATACGTAGGTCAGACACAGTGTGCGTCATTCACCGATCGTCATTGGGTCAACCATGTCACCGAGAGACCTGACCATAAATACGAGAGACAGTCAGAGGGTGTGTCATTCACCGTTCGTCATTGGGTGAACCATGTCACCAGTTCTACGAGCCATCCTTCCCCTTACACACCGGGTGGGGTTACACGTCTATGAAGATAAAGTCACCCTCGTGGAAGACCGTGGAGATGTTTGCCGGTCGCGCGCTGAGACCGTATCGAATACGGTTAGGCTACACCGTGACGGCTGGACCAAATTTAAACGGGTGTTGAGTGGTGAGCTCGACGGAAACCTCATCCACATAGACAATGCCATCTACGTACACCGTGGACCCTTCTTCCCACGCCTGGGCCGTTACCAAGACCCTACGCGAGGCTTCACCCTAGACCCCGATCTGTGGACAGCCTTCGAGAAAGTGGTGCCTATTGTGGACCATCTGTTTACACCGGACGAGCTGTCATCAGATGAGTTGGAGTGGGCTCGTGCCCTGAGAGAAGCGGCGGAAGAACCTAATGAACAAATGTCCAGCAATGAAGCGGAGGCAGACGACGATGCCATTGATTACCCGGCTAGACTCAGTCAGCCCAGTGACATGACCACCCGAACCTTTGATCTCACGGGGTTCTCCCTATAAATACGAGAGACAGTTAAATCTGGTACCATTCACGTACTGACCATGACGGAGCATATAATACTGGCGTATCTCAGCTTGACCCCCGAGATTTTCCTGCACGTTTATGCGGATAAGGTCGATATCATGGAGGAGGCCGATATCATGGAGGAGGTGGGAGACATCTGTGATGCAGACCCTACACAACCGTGCCCGGCCCACATTCGTCTGTCCCAGGAGGGCTGGACCAAATTCAAACGGGTGTTGTCTGGTGAACTGGACGGCGACCTCATCCACTTGTTTCACGATGTGTACATCCGACGCGGGTTTTCTTTGCTCAATTGGCTCGGCTAGATGGGGGTACAGTGCATTTTACCCTTCACCCTGATGGTCTGCATTGGAAGATGCCGTGGTAGATGTGGATCAAGTGCTTATCAAGCGGTCGTCAGACGAGTTGGACTGGTAATTTACCATGGACACTGTGCTGGCAGAAGCCAACGAAGAAAATCAGAAAGAAACTCCGGCCTAAGATATACCCGTTATAAATAAACGATAGAGACAGGGTCCATCATCATTTGTCACCATGAAGAGCTGGGAGAAGGTGTTGGATAACTTATACTACAGTCCCGACAGTCCGGCGGCCTATAGTACATTGACAGCTCTCTATCGAGCGGCCAAACCCCAGGGGATACAACGTGCCCAAGTCCGAGATTAGTTAAGAAAACAAGACACCTATACCTTACATCGATCTGTCCGTCGCCATTTTCTACGGAACCGGGTCATCGTGGGGGGACTAGATGCCCAATGGCAAGCGGATTTGGTCGATATGAGCGCCTTTGCCAAACACAACGATGGAAATCGGTATATCTTGACGTGCATCGATACCCTGTCGAAGTATGCGTGGGTGGTACCCATACGGGCGCAAACCTTTGTATTTGCAAACCGACGAAGGCACGGAATTCCTCAACAGACCGTTCCAACAGTTTCTGAAAGCCCAGAAGGTGTTTTTCTTCCATACGTACAACGAGACCAAGGCTTCCGTGGTGGAAAGGTTCAACAGGACATTCAAAGGCCGCATGTATAAAGATTTCACCTATAAGAATACAAGGCGGTACATCGATGTTCTCCCGAAACTTGTGAGTGGTTACAATCGAGCCTATCACCGGAGTATAGAGAGAGCCCCCATTATCGTGACCCAACGCAATGAAGCCCAAGTCCGGCTTGTTCCCCCAGGCAATCGCAGCGAACGCCGAAGGAGGTGTTCAAGGTCGGGGATCCTGTACGGATCAGTAAAGTCAAAGGTCAATTTGAGAAAAGTTACTTGCCCTTCTGAAGCGATGAGCACTTCCTGATTAAACGGCGCCTACCCCGACAGCAGCGAGTCTATGAACTGGAAGATCTTCAAGGGGGACCGTTGCTAGGGACGTTTTACGAGACGGAATTACAGCCTGTCGTAAAAACACAGCAAGACTACTACACGGTGGAGCAGATTTTGAAAACGGAACGTCGACGTGGCAAACTGTTTCATTTCGTCAAATGGCAAGGCTGGCCCAGTTCCTTCAATTCATGGGTCGCTGCCAACCAGGTGAAACGACTATAAAGCCAGACACCACTGCCGTCATCCTTCATTCCACGTCCGATCACAGTGCTATGGACAAACAGCAGCTGCCTCTGAACACAGCGTCTCCCAAAACGCGCAAAGCGCAAGTGGGCTTTGTGGTGATAGTGCTAACCCTGCTGAGTGTGTTGTACGGAGGTGTGTTTTACGACGTAGCCTATGTCAACACGCTACTTAACCAACTGAGAACACCAGCCACCAGTCAAATCAGTCTACAGATAGCACCAGTCAACCTCGTATCGAGCCCAGTCATCACCACCACCACACCCCGTGTACAAGCCCCATAGAGCTCCACATCAAGTATACAGTCAACACCTACACCAAGTACACCCACTACGTCTGACAACCCACCGGATTTCATCTCTCACAGTGAACAGACAACGACGACTGACGTTGTACCCACCACCATCATCCCTCACAGTGAACAGACAGCGACTACCGACGTTGTACCCACCACCATTCCAGTTCACTCGTACCAAATTTACAAGAGCGGGTTACCACGACAGCGCATACACCTCGAAGCATGGACCCTCGGTGGCAGCATCCCTTCACTTGCGTCATCGCAGCACCGACGGGCTCCGGCAAAACGCACTTCGTCAGAAAGCTCCTTCAACACGCCGACAGCATGATCACCCCACCCATTGCCCGAGTCGTGTGGTGTTATGGAGAATGGCAGGCAGCGTATGCAGCAATGCCCCACATCACGTTCGTGGAAGGCCTACCCAACCTGGCCGATTTGGAACCGGACACTTTGGTGGTTCTGGATGATCTCATGGCGGAGACGGGTGCGCAGGTCACCCAACTTTTTACCAAAGGCAGCCATCATCGACGGCTCAGCATCATCTACATTGTGCAGAATCTGTTCAGTAAAAACAAAGAACATCGGAACATCAGCTTAAATGCCCACTACCTGGTGGTCTTCAAAAACCCGAGAGATACCACTCAACTGCTGCACCTGGCGAGACAGATGTATCCCGGCCGCACACCGTTTGCGTTGGAAGCCTTTAAAGATGCCACAACCCCTCAGCACGGGTATATGCTCTTCGACCTCAAGCAAGCCACCCCCGACCACCTTCGACTACGGACCGGCATCTTTCCCGGAGACACCCACCACGTGTACATGCAAAAATAATGTAAACACATCCACAGTGGCGCCCCCAGCTGGGGTGTGTGTGTTTGATGATGGGGATAATAAAAAGAATTAATACCACAGCATGGTTGACTTTGTCTCTGTTCTCTGAAGTAGATAAAAGAGCAGAGTTGTGGGTTCTAGCATTAGTTGTACATGATGTCTGCGCGAGTACGGAAGCACGCTCCGACGCTCCGTGTATTGAAGACGGCCCCACCCGAGTTGGTCCGAACCATTGTACGCGGTGCGGACCCTGACCGTGTACGCTGTCTGTGCGAGATCGGGCAGAACCTGTTAAAAGGCCACTTACCACTGACTCCGGCTCAGAAGACCAAGCTGGCCAAGCATAAGACAGGTCTCCGAACCCTAGTCCAGAAGCGGGTCCCTCAAACACAAAACAAAAAGGTGTTACAGAAAGACGGCTTTCTCGGGGCCATCTTAGCACCGTTGGTCGCTTCCGTGTTGGGTCCAGTATTGGGTGGACTCTTCGGCCGACAATGAACCACACGAAAAAAATAGTCCTCGTCGAACCACGGTTCCTTCAAAACCTCCAAGCCCCCTACCCTGTCCCACCTACGGTAAAGACCATAAACACCCTCGATGAAGAGATGCAACAGATCTTACAGAGACCGGGGTTAAGTGACAGTGAGAAAGTACAACGGTACAATGAGACGCTTCAACGGTACATGGCGTTCATGGACCAATACAAAACCCTCTCTACCCCAGCACCACCACCACCACCACGACCACGTGACACACCGCCGACCTCAGCACCGCTCCAACAGCCGCCATTACCAGGGGTACCACCCACAGCCCCACAGTGGGTGGAAGATGAAGTCCTGAAGAGTGTACCTGCATCGTTCAAGAAACAAGCTGGCCTGGTATTACAACGGATGAAACAGAATCCTAACATGACTTGGAATGACAAAGGCGAACTCCTGGTACAGAATCAGGTGGTCCCCGGGACCCACATGGCGGATTTAGTGAATGACCTGATCCGTCAACGCAGGTCGCACACGGATCCTCGAGGATGGGAGGTCTTCGCTCAAGGCTTGAAAGACATGCATGTACCACAGGAATTGGTGGGGAATCCCCAGCGCTGGGCCTGGATGCAGCGGATCCAGCAATCGCCGAGTGACCCACTACCTTCTTGGGAAGCCGAATGGGAACCGGAGTCACCCCCCAAAACACCACCACATCGGGCACTTCCTTTTCAGACGTTTGAAAAACCACCCTTGATCAAGACACCCCACATCTCCAGAGCCGTGACACGTAGCAAGTCACCGCGACGAACACGACGCCGCACACAACCGCCCAAGTCCCGGAACACCTATTAAAACCAACAGCAGCAGCAGGACAGCTCAGTCGCCATGTTTTACCTCACCCTACCCAGTAACAGCTCGCTGGATGTGTTTCCTGACAACACCTTGGCCAAGTACGTCACCCAGTTACCGCAACCGTTGCATTTACCTGGACGATGGGAATGTGGCATCGTGGATATCCAATACCCTTACTCGTGGTACAACGTGCGAGCCAATGAAGTGTGGTACGAGGTGACCTACGAAGGCAAAAACACCCGACTCACCCTCCCCGAAGGTCAATACGATACCCCCAAGGAGTTCATGCAGGGGCTGACAAGACTGTTGCATTATAAGGCTCTACGGGAGGTCACGAATGTTTCAAAACCCATCAAATCCTTTCCCTTCAAGAATCACGTGGACTTCGATTACAACGCACACAACGGCAAGGCACAGATCCTCCTCACCGCCAACGTGAGTGTCGTACTGAGTCCTATCCTACAGCAAATGCTGGGTCTCGCTCACGCGACCTACACGGGTCCATCCGAGGACCATGGCCAGACCCCGATGGATATGAAGTCGGGTATGTACGGACTCTATGTCTACTTGGAGGTGGTCGACAACCACATCGTGGGCGATATCAACACACCTCTGTTACGGGGGGTCCCCATTAAAAAGACGTATGGAGATCAAGTCACCCACAGTTTCACCCACATGCTCTACCTACCCGTACGACAAACCGACATCAACACTATCACGGTGGATATAAGAGATGACACGGGACGACCGGTGGCATTCGAACGAGGAAAAGTGGTGCTGACACTTCATTTTCGACAAGCACGTGCTCCCCACTTTGTATAATGAATGTCCCTTACGGGGGGTACGGCACCCAAAGAAGCACTGAAACGGCGGGCCAAAGAAGTGGGAGGTGTCTTGGTCGCCAAAGCACAACGCACCGTAGGGACTAAAAGACCTGCGCCACCGAGACCACACACCAGTCGACGACCGACCCAGCGACGACGCACATCGAAGACCCAGCATCAACGATACAGGGCCCATCGAGTTCACCATCAGCAATGCGGATACGGCCTATGTGGATTTAGCCCATACATACTTGTATGTGAAAGCCAAGGTCGTCAATGGGGATGGCTCCAGAAAGATCCAAGCTGCAACGGTGGGTCCGACGAATCTCTGGCTGCACTCGATGTTCCAACAGGTGGATATTTTTCTCAGCGACAAACTCATCAGTGACTCGACCAACACGTACCCCTGTCGAGCCTACATGGAGACGCTGTTGTCGTATGGACGAGAGGCTAAAAAATCTCAGCTGACAGCCGAGCACATGGACACGGTGGACAATGAAGGATATAACAAACGGAAGGCTTTCACCGCGAACGGTGCCTCGGTGGATCTCATGGGTCGACTGCACGCAGACATTTTCATGCAAGACCGGTACCTCTTGAACAAGATCCCCATCAAAATCCGACTGATACGGGCGCCTCCGACCTTCGCCTTGATGGCCACTAACGTAGACGGGCATGCAGCTGACTATAAGATTGTCATCCAAGACGCAGTCCTGTATGTCCGAAAAGTGAAACCGAATCCAGCCATTCAATTGGGACACATGCACATTGGGGCTCATGCCGGTGCTAGGGGCCGTGTGGTCATATCATCCAAGTTGCCACATGAACAGGTACAATAAAAGCGTACCTGAGATACAACACATATCACGAATCGTTAGATTCTTGGTATGTGCTTTAGAATAGGTTTACCAGAAGAATATTCTGTGAAGTCATGTGACGCAGTCAGTATGTCGGCACCTCTTCCCACTCCCTTATATGTGTTGTAATTGGAAACAAAACCAGCCCAGTACCCTATCCGACGTGTACACACCAAAGTGTTCTCTGTGCCTGCTGGAAATATGAGCGCCAACAAAGAAAACCTGTTCCTGGGGGAATTACCCAAGCGATTGATCCTGGCCTGTGTGGAAAATACCAGTTTCAGCGGGGCCTACCCAGAGAACCCGTTTGACTTTAAACATTTCGGCATCAATTTTGTGGCCCTGCATGTGGACGGACAACAGGTCCCAGCCACGGCCTTAACACCGAGCTTTGGGCGCAGGGATTTCATTCGAGCCTATCAGAGCCTGTTTACAGCCACCGGTCAAATCAACCAGGACGAAGGGAATATGATCAGTCGGGAGGACTACGCGAACGGATACACGTTGTTCTGTTTCGATCTGACCCCCACCTTAGAGAATGATCATCAGCTGGCCCTCGCCAAGCAAGGCAATTTACGGTTGGAAATCTACTTTGCACGAGCCCTGCGGACCACCGTCAATGTGATCTGCTACGCCGAGTTTGACAACATCATTCAAGTGGACAAGGCGCGCAACGTCCTGTGTGACTTTGCCACCTAACATGGATACAGACCAGATAACAACCGTGCTGGAGAATGACCCAGGGACACGTATGGTGTTTCAAGGGGTGTTCGGCCGAGATGTGTTCCCATTAGACCGTATGTATCCTGCTGCTTACGTTCTCAACACGGCCCCGATGGATCGGCCCGGTGAACATTGGGTGGCCGTGTACGTGACAGAACAGCAGGGCGAATACTTTGACCCGTACGGCCTGCCACCCCTCCATCCCGATTTAACAGACTTCATGGATCAAGGCACAGAGACGTGGTGTTGGAACAGTCAAACGTTGCAAAGCCTGACCAGTAGCGTGTGCGGACAATATTGCTTGTTTTACCTGTACCATCGATGCCGGGACAGAACCGTATCTACCATCGTACAGATGTTTGACGAGTACCCCAAGGCCGAGGACCGCGATGTACTCGTATATGACTGGGCCGTCCATCATTTCAATGTAGATGCCCCGTTCTGGGCTTAAGTTCTTTCAATGTACACACGCCGCCTGTTCTGGGCTTAAGTTCACAAGCCCCCTGTTCTGGGCTTCAGTTCTTTCAATGTACAAGCCCCCTGTTCTGGGCTTCAGTTTTCACGTGGTTGTTCTCACGTTGTTGTTGTTCACTGAATAAAAAACAAAATGAGATCTCACCAAAAAATCCTGTCTTGTGTGTTTTCTATATGAACATAATGCATGAAGGCTATAACAGACATGTGGGGATTCGGTCAAACTGGCCTTGAACACCGTATTAGCCAATCAGTGGCCTAGGATGGGACCAAAGGTAACCTCTCCATGGCCAGAAAACATTACCCGGATGTACAAGAACCCGGATGTAGGCGCGGACGTAGGCGAAAGCATCGTAGTACCCGGATGTAGGCGCAGACGTGAGCGAAATTCTAGTACCCGTCCATTGTTTCTTTTATCGATCGCTCATTGGCTCTTTTTCTCGACCGCTGATTGGTCCAAATGGAATTGCCCATCCTTCCCAGGTTAATTTACAATCCCCTTTTTGGGTTCAAGCTCTGTATATCGATGCCGCAACATTGTTGCCGAATCTTGCCGAAAGGAAGACCTTTGACTTTTTGACCTGGATGTGACCTTTGACCTTTTGACCCGACATTCACCCGCGCACTTCCGGTTATGCCGCGCACTTCCGGATAACCCGCGCGCGCGAGCGCTGCGGCCGGAGTAACCCGCGCCCGCGCTGCGGCCCGGAGCGGGCCGGGGTCGGGGAAAACCCGGATGTGGAAGAGGTCCCAGATGTTGAAAAGCTACCAGATGTTGAAGAGGTCCCGGATGTTCTAGTACATGTATTCCATACGTCTAAGGAAAAAATTAAAACTCTTCTGTATTCGGAAGTCATTCTGAAAACTGGAAGTGACGTCACACACCACCCACCAAACCACGTGACCTGTGCAGCAGAATGTTGAGCACGAACGACACACTAGTCCAGGCGGCTGCCCCTTCACATAAGCTTCACATGGATACCTCACTCGATCCAATCGGCCCACTCGTGGCCCACCTCGACCCCAAGACGTCTATGTCCATACCCTTTACCTACAATTCCCTGTCTGCGCATGCGCAGAATGGAAACGACACACTAGTCCAGCCGTATGCTCCTTCACGAATGCTTCACATTGATACCTCACTCAACTCCATCGGACCAATAGTGGCTCACCTAAACCCCAAAACGTCTATTTCCAAACCCTTTTCCCACAATTCCCTGTATGCGCATGCGCAGAATGGAAACGACACACTAGTCCAGGTGGATGCTCCCTCACGAATGCTTCACATTGATACCTCATACGACTCCATCGGCCCATTAGTGGCTCACCTAGGCCCCAGAACGTCTCTTTTCATACACTTTCTCTACTGCGCATGCGCAGAATGACGTCAATTCCACGTCACACTCATCCCGTTGGATACTCCCTCACGTATGCTTTACATTGATACCTCACTCGATCCAATCGGCCCACTAGTGGCCCACCTAAACCCCAAAACGTCTATTTTCGTACCTTTTCCCACAATTCCCTGTCTGTGCATGCGCAGAATGTTGAAAACGAACGACACACTAGCCCAGGTGGATGCTCCCTCACGACTGCTTCACATTGATACCTCATACGACTCCATCGGCCCATTAGTGGCCCACCTAGACCTCAAAACGTCTATTTCCATACCCTTTCTCTACTGCGCATGCGCAGAATGACGATATTTCAACCACACGGTTTTGGGACTACTTTCGGTCCGCGGAGGCAGATCGCATCACCGCCAAGGTCACGCCCCATTCACCCAGACCGGAAGTGACGTCATACCTGCGCACAATACTCTTACGCACACCTCATGACCTCCTCATTTCTGCGCACACCCACTTTCTCGCGCATGCGCAGTGAGGCGCCAGAGCGTCGAAAATGGTACTATATACTACTAACACAGCAGCAGCTATATTAGAGCACTATTTTCCCTTTAGAAGGCGCTAGAATGCGCCAAATGAAGTCTAGAATTCAAATTTTTCCGCCCCCCCCCCCCTAGCGTGGCGCGCTTGTAGCGCGCATTGCTGGAACTCACGTTTCGCTTTATATGAAATCGCACCCCTCCCTCCCCCGCTAGAAATCCTGCGTACGGGCCTGAGAGCCGATAACGCAAACTCAAGTTATAGAGTGATAATACTTTATTAAGCTAGTAATGTCATACATTAACATATCACTTCCCTCTATAAAATCTTTCCTATAAAATCTAATTTATGATATACAAATATTCAAATTTCATAGATAGCATTCGGCTTTACAAATTTCATCAACTGGGACAATTAATTACATGTGAGTATGACGGCGGCGGTCGCTGTGGTGGCGGCGATGGCGGCGGTGATGGCGGCGGCGGAGGTGGTGGCGAAGTATAACGCGTCCTCGGCTGAGATAGGGTACTATTACTGCATTTCTTCTTCAGAATCATTGTTCGTAACATCATTATTTCCCTCATTGTCACAGATAATCTTACTGTCTCTGTCAGGGAGGGAGGGAGAGAATTTGGCTTAATGTCACACTCAAGTTTGTTTCACTCATATGGTGACAGTCAGTTTGGTTGGTGGAGGAAGCCGGAGTACCCGGAGAGAACCACCGCCCTTCGGCAAGTAACTGACAAACTTTCACACATGGACCAGCTGGGCTCGAACCCGTGCCAGTTCAGCGATGTGAGGCTAGCGGTCACCAGCGAAGCGCCGTAGACCACTCAGTCAACTTATCAAATAGACCTTTTTCATATAGCGTTTTTAGACGTTTCGTTCTTTTCAAAATTTTCTTTTGAATATAGTTGTTTTGCCAATTCAGTACTTCATTGTAATATGATTTACGTAGAGTTTTCTTCATCTCCGGCTGATAATTATCCATGGTCATTTCACCCGACTCGTCGTCGTCGTAGCCTTGCTTCATATACAGTTGTTTCTTCTCTTCAATATAATCGCTATACTCCTCCTTTATAGAACATTTCTTTCCACGTATTACATCTAATACGTCTCCGTGTATCAATAAGCTGGTCTATCTCTCTTGGATAAATATTTTGTTATAATCACTCTCATCGTCTGAAAGTACTTTCTTTTACATTGAGTTCTCTTAACATCATTTATATCCATGAATTGAACCCTGGTCCTGTTGTGGTTCATCCTGTTTAAACCAGGATTGTGATGTCCGTATATATAGACCGTCTCCAGCTTGGACTTTTTCATCTTCCTTCCTACGAGTTATATCATCCTCTAGAACATTTGTCTTCAACCTTCGACGTTCAGATGTAGCTGGTTTGACATCGATACGGAGTTGGTCGTATGGTGTTCAGATGGCGTCTTCATACATTTTCAAAAAGTAATAAAGTCGCCTCAGATAAATACGACGATCTAATAACAAAACATGTTGCCTGACGATGGGGTTATTGAATAGGACAACGTACTGACAATTTAGTCCGATATCCCTGGAGGACTTGTCTCTGTCGAACAAGTCCTGTACCATGTAAATAAATGATACATTCTCGTGGTGTAATCCCTTGTCAAACAGATCTGAAATTCTCGTATCCTGCTTGACCACAGTCACAAGGTCATCGATTTTGATCAAGTTCCTCACAGCAGTCATCTCACACATTTAAAAGTATACCTTTACAAACTCTACGCCATAGCAGTAGATGACTCTCTACGGGATGGGCTCAATATATTTATCAAGTACTCGTAATAACTTATCCATCCACATGGCTTTCCCACTTCCATTAGGTCCGGCAACTTTCATCGTAAATGGATGATGTAAGCTGTTCTCAGTATATGATTTATATGGAATTTCACCTTTGTTCAGATTAGACCGCATTTCCGATTGATGTGACACCAATAAAAGCCGAATCACCTTATCGTAATTCTATTTATTCTCGGCAGAATTCATGTACTGAATATATAATATTTAGATATATTCTCATATGCCTACGTAAAACGTCTAATTGGGAGAAAATCTTAGAACATATTATATATGTATGATTAAACGCAACATTGAAAGGGCGGTAGAAAACGATGCTGACAAATATACTGACTGCATGTAGCGGTTAGATCGGTACTAGATACAAATGTTTGAGGGCGATGATGTAATAGCCATATCAAGTTATCTGCTGGAAAATGATGAGCTATATGACCGCCAGATAGTAAAAATAAATGGCCCAAACGAGCGTGTATTTATTGATTGCAAGTTCGTATTCAGAACAAATACCCGAGAGGTCCGACGGCGAACAAGTGCTTCATTCTCCACCATGTTTACAATTCACAACACTACAATCACAATGCATTGTACAGAGGGCAAGCCTCGGGGACGAAACGTCCACCAGCAGAATCTCACTCTATACAGGCAACGATTAAATGCAACATTGAAAGGGTGGTGGAAAACGATGCCGCCGCACTGATAAGAAGTCATATAACCCGACATACAAATATACTGACTGCATATCTCTAAAACATGAGAAGAACCAAAAGTGATCTCTCTGATGATTTGTATCCCAGCCACGCTTCTATTTCACCTGTTCATGGGGATATATTTAATGGCATGACCACACGACCCCTAACACCGGCTTGAGCGGTATTAGATACAGATATTTGAGGGCGATGATGTAATAGCCCTATCAAGTCATCTGTTGGAAAATGAAGCCTTATGTCACCACCAGATAGTGAAAAAACGGCCCAAACCAGGGAGTATTTATTGAGTGCAAGGATGGTGGAAAACGATGTCGGCGTACTGACAATAAGTCATATGACCCCACAGACAAAGACATTGATTGCATATTCTTAAACATCACAATAACCAAAAGTGATCTCTGTGATGTCATGATAGAAGAAGTATAACTGATGCTTCCTCGCCAGAATTTAGCACGGTGAGCATTTCGTCTCTCGAGGCAAAAATTATCAAACAGGATAGATATGTTGCTCACGGACTCGCGAGGCTAAAATCTCACCAAAACTGCCCATACATGAGAGCTATCCCCTGGGACAACAGGCTCTTCAGTTGGTTGACTCGGAGGATAGCTCTTGTATGCGCCGGGCTTTAGCCATTATTTTAACCCTTTCAACACGTGAGTTAACAGCAGAATTTCTCCTATCGATATCCTGGGGTGAAGAATAGTCTAGTCTCCTTCTCTCATTACTCTATAACTTCAGTTCGCGTAATTTGTTCTTTTCTGTTTAGTATGTTTCTCATAGTACACCAACATTAGAGATGCTTCATTTTTCCTATATCCATACTGTTTATCGTTAGAGATCGTCTTACAATAATTTTCTCCGATAAATATATATTCTCGCTTCCGGTTTGATGACACCGCTGATACATCGCTAATATGTTTAATCAAATGTCTCGAGATACTTGAATAAGATAGTCTGAATATAGGTTGAATATGATGGAGTCATGTATCGCATGCACGTTGTATCCTTCAAACTTGAGTTACCTCCCCTTATACTTATCTTTCCAGTAACGTCCATGTACATATATGATTGTATACGTCTGCATTGGAGTGAAATTATGGTGTTGAATCCAGTTCTCTATATGCTGATCTGTCACGTACTAAACACTGCGGTCGTATACGCAATTCTAGACGCGATTGGTCGAGTTCTCTAACATCTAGATATGTAGTGCGAAATGTAAGGTTTCTCTTTGTTTAAACTACAAGGGTGAGCAGATTTCCCCGCGAGAATATTTTCGGGTTATATTCGAGGTGTCACGAGGTCAAATTCTTTACAAATTATACATACAAGGCTTAATTTCCCGCCATATTACCAGTGGGTTTACCCGCCTTATCCACCACCTTACCCGGAGGTTTACCCGCCTTATCCGCAACCTTACCCGTCATCTTACTGGAAGCTTTACCCTCCTTACCCGCCTAGTGACATCACTGATCTCTCATCTCATTTCACATTTCACACGTGGCGTTGGAAGCCTGTTTTCCACTACTTAGATGATAGGTAAGCTTGGTGTGTGTAAATATTCTCATCATTTGACACGACGTTCCATGGGATGTAGTAACCACTAATGACACAATTGTAACAATTGAGACAATTGTGTCAGTAGCAGTTGTCAGGTCGCCAGCTAATTTCATAATTGTATAAACGGGTGCAATTCCCGGGGTTGGTTTCCATCTGGATGTACCGAATGAGGAACAGAAGCAAGTATCGTCTGTGTTAGAATATATTACTTCTGAGCAGATAGGAATTTCATAGTGATGAAAACCTATATATACAAGATGTTGAGAAACTATTACGCCATCCATATACGATGAAAGACGCTGGACACACTGGGAGTCGGAAGACCATATGGATAGATAAGTTATTACGAGGATTTGGTAATTATGTAAAGCCTCGTCCACTTTTATTACTGTTGCGGCAAATGGCAGTCCATATTCGAAGATATGTGTCTGGTAGTGACCGGTATAGAGTTCCTTAATGGTATACCCAATAATATAAGAATTCATGGATACTTCGTTCACAGTGTAAGTAATCGATAATAGTGGACGATATTATGACAGAGGCCAAAGAATTTTAGAATTGTTTACCAAGGAATCGCACAGTGACAATGTATCTATAATTTACATATTACAAGCCTGTTCGATCAGGGTCAAGCTACAAGAGATGTAGGCTTGAAGTGTCAGAAAGTTTTTTTTTCATCAACGAGCATAAAATTGCATTATTATATCGTCGTATTTTTCCTCAACAACTGAACTACTTCATGAAAATATATGCAGACGACATCTCTTCACCTTATGGACGTTTTATCCATCTCAAACCGAATACTCACAAATATTAAATACTAAAGGCACGTTATATCGACAAGTCTAAACCTAAGGAAACTAAAGAGGCTATATAAGTAATACAAGCTGGAGACGGACTATGTGCATGGCCCATCCCAGCTTAGTTCAAACAGAGTGAAGATGACGAGTCCCAGCATTGTCCGGGTCAGATCACGAATATGAGTGGAATGAGTGACATAAAAGAAAATAGTCTTCAGTTGATGAGAGTGATTATGAAGACATCATTCGCCCAAGAGATATAGTCCCACCTAATAATGCTCGAAAGCGTGTCACATATAATGTGTGGAAAGAGATGTTCAGTGGTCCTATCAAGGGCGAGTATAGTGATGCTGTTGAAGAGAGACCGCGGTATTATTTGAATCAAGACTATGACGAAGATGAACCGGGCGATATGGCCAAGCAAGACTACGTTTCAACGAAGGAAAACCGTTTGAGACCATATGATTCATTGTCATGATGTATATACATAACGAAATGTTGAAAACAACATGTCATCTACAAAACGAAAATGATATTGACTACAGGGAAGCTATGAAGCGGAGTATTGGACAGAAATACTTATTCAAGAAATTGTCAACTGGAGAATGCATTATCCAAGGCTTTGTGCAGCTGAAAAGGAATGGGTTGTCCTCAGAGTTGGCTGCTCTATGCATTATCGTCGATTTAATGTCCGAAATTTCGACTTATAATATCTAATCATTTTGAAAACAGTATGGTGATCGCAGGCTTCCGTAGTTTTGAACACAGAACTGAAGACTGTTTACAAGGTCAGTGTACTGTCATGATGACAGGAAAAGTCTCAGACATTAATTAAAATGATGAATTTCTTTGACGCCATAGGTGACATGTTTATAAATCCACTTAATGGATACCTGTAAGAGAAGAAGAAAGCAAACAACACTACTTGTAAACATAGTTGTGGTAAAAAATATAGTTTAACCAAATTTATTCTGAAAAAGGAATATGGCTACTATTTTTTGTGTCATTATTTATGACCGCGCATCTCCGTCTAATTGAAAATGTATTAACAAAGAATTTAACTCCATTCACCAATGCATTTCACGGTTGTTTGCACACAGACAACTTCAGGGGCACTGGGAGCATGTGTCTCATTTGCTATAAACATTTCATTACTTTTTCTTGAACTGATTAAAGTAACAAAAAGCCGGTGTTCATTCAGTAACGCGTCAGACAAAACTGATTATAACAAAAATACGTTTTAACCGTTGACTTACAAATAAAACATCGGACCTTTTATATCTAAAAGTCCTAATGAGTACCGGTAACTAACCAATTATATGTATCGAACCGTAGGATCGATCGGCTCGCATAGCGGACGAGTTAATCTCACGTGCAGACTAAATTCAAATTTCAAGATTTACATTTAAACAGATTTTTACGTTTTATTTTAAATTGGAATTATTTCAACTGAAATATTGAGTTCAGATAAAATTTTGAAATGATATTCAACGGAATTTTAATAATTAAATTCAATATCTGTATCAAATTACAATTTCAAACGATAAATGAGTTTTAGATATTAAAATTTTTAACATGTTTACAAAGATATGAATCTAAAGGAAGATCAAATTAAAGTTCAAATTAAAGTTCGGTATGTTCAACAACTGACCATAAAGTCAAATCTGACTTTGTCCAGATAAACTCCGAAATATAAAAATAAATAGGAGTTGAAATTCAAAATCACTTTGAACCCCAAAAGAAAATAGTAAGGCCTTCCTTGAACCGATTAAAGTAACAGGAAACAGGCGTTGATTCACTGACGCTTCAGACAAAAATGATTATAACAGAAAAAAGAAACAATTTAACGGCTAATATACCAATAAAACATCGGACCTTTTATATTAAGTATCCAAGTAAGTATATCGACAAATTAATTTTGGCTCGCACAACGGACAAGGCAGTGTTTCATATTTTATTTATTTTATATTGAAATAAAACTTTGAAATGATATTCAAAATATTTTTAAAACTTAAATTTCAATATCTGTAATGAATTTAAAATTCAAATTGATATTTCAAATGATATTCAAGTTTAAAACATTAAAAGTGTTAGTATCTCTATTGAAACGTGAATCCAAAGAAAAATTAATTGGACAGAAGACGCTGCCTGTATAAAATCAGAAATATATTTAAAACAATAGACTTCCGTATTACATAATGCAACTGTATGAGTGTATACTCTTGAGACTATCATACTATATGGTAGGCTATGGAATATTGCTTTCAATTAAATAACAAGTTATAATCTCTTTGCATGTTGTTTATTATCTGTATGATCAACTGAAATGTCTTACCTGAGCAAAAAGTGGTTGAGTCCAGTACGACTTCGCACTCATTCCCCTTAACACGACCCCGGCTCATTCTGTATCATATTATGAATGTGTTTTGAGAATGGGGTTATAGTGTAATCCATTTAGAAAACATTACGTCTCCATTATCTCGGTCTTTGGAGGTTGTTCCCCAGTCTTGATCGGCTTGATATAACCTTCAATAAGGCCTTCAATTTGCACTGTTAATCATGTTAATGGTATAGTTGATCTGGTATGCTGAACGTCAATACCTCAGCAGTGACCTGGTCTGGTTTACACGGAATGTCGAACACTATTAGTGCATGAGTTCGGTTATGAATGAAGTAATTGGATATAAATGACAGGTATACCAGTCTGTGGTATGCGTGTCATAAAATCAAGTGGTACCGGTATGCGGTCTACAGGACATAAAGACCGGCAAAAAGCATTATATGCATCATCCGAACGCATATGGAAAGCCATCAGTGTCATAACCTCTGGTTTTCCACACGTGGTAATTCCATTTTCCACGCGTGGAAATTCTATTATCCACGCGTGGAAAATACAGCCAATGGTTTGACTTGTAATTACCACGTGTGGATATTTCGACCAATTACACAACTTGGAAATACCACACGTGGAAATTATTTACCACGTGTGGAAAATATCCACCAATGATAGAACTGGGAATACCACGCGTGGAAATTATTTACCACACCTCGTATATATCATCCAATCATTGAATTCGGAAATACGACGCGTGGTAAATAATTTCGACACGTGGTATTCCCATTTATCCACGCGTCGAAATTTTATTTTACCCAGCCAATGAATGAGAGCTTAACAAAGAAAGCTGGTCCCTTCAGAATGGCGGAAATCGACAGTTTGCGGCGGTTCAAGTATCAGTTCTCCGAATGTGTTCGTCTAGCTGGAACAGACAATCTGCAACAGGACACTGTCAATTTCATAAAATACACGTACGTGTAGCAAACATTATTTTGTTGAGCAGTGCAGGAGTTCCACCTGAGGCTGAGTCGTATAGGTCGACGACCGTACGACAGACAAGACAGAGTCAAATTGCGTGTATCTGCTTTCTGTAACGACTGTTTTGATCGGTAGATTCGAAAATAGAATTACCACGTGTGGGAAAAAGAATTACCACGTGTGAAAAACCCAGTGAAATACCACGCGTGGAAATTATTTACCACGCGTCGTATTTCCGAATTCAATGATTGGGTGATAAATACGACGTGTGGTAAATAATTTCCACACGTGGTATTCCCAGTTCTATCATTGGTGGATATTTTCCACACGTGGTAAATAATTTCCACTTGTGGTATTTCCATATTAAGTAATTGATCAAAATATCCACACGTGGTAATTACAAGTCAAACCATTGGTTGGATTTTCCACGCGTGGAAAATCGAATTACCACGTGTGGAAACCAGAGGTTATGACACTGATGGCTTTCCATAAACGCATGGCACGATCATACGTAGAAACTTCTGCTCGTAGCCATGCGGTAACGGGTGCTATCTAAGTGTAATAGGGCGTTTCCCAAATGGTCACATCCGACTGGTCCCGTTATATCTGACATCGGTGCAATCACATTCATACAACGAAGACACACCTCCAGAAAGCGATCGATTGAAATGATCCCATGGTGGGCCTCGAAGTGCCCCCATCACAAAAAAGCATATCATTTTCCTGTGGTCTGCCGCCGATTTTATTTTGTTTTCAAATATGTTAGGCCGTTTGTAATATGATTTTTCTTAAGATAAACAAAGAAGCATGCTCCACTAGAGTGAGAAATAAAATAGCTAATTCGCACAACTTCGTTTTGGTCTCGCGTAGACTCCCCCAGTCTTGCGCCTCGTGAAACTGACACGTCTGCATGTCTAGGCAATATTTGAATACAGATAATTTCATTGGCTCGTTTAAATGGGGCCGACATTTGACCTCATGCCTTGGGAACAACTTTCGAACTGGATTATCTCCCTCTAGATAGATGGCGCCGTGTGAAATACATGCCGACTCACAGCGACAATCTAAGGGTAGTATTTAGTGAAACGTGAAATGCCCTTAGCAATCTAAGATGCATTATATGTTATATGGTGTTTATGATTTGCCGCATTGTCAGTGTTTGAGGAAAGGCAATTCTCATGACATCTAGTGACAAGTTGGAGGTTTTATTATAGATTCAAGTACCCCAATACGAATTATTGATAGTCTCACTGAAATTCCAACATGATGATAGATTAGATAATAATACAATAGCGGATGATTCAACAGGAAAATGAAATGCTCAGAGTGCACTGATCTGTAAACTCGGAAGAGCAGATTCAATGAGTATTCAGTCGATACTGCTATACACTGCGTGAGATTCACTGAGTATTCAGTAGGTATTGTATACTGTTGATTCACTGAATATTCAGTTTGTATTGCCGTACACGCTTGATTCACTGAGTATTCATTAGGTATTGCTGTATACTGCAGATTCACTGAATATTCAGTAGGTATTGTACACTGTTGATTCAGTGGGTATTCAGTCGGTATTGCTATGGACTGTTGATTCACTGAGTATTCAGTGGGTATTGCTGACACTGTTGATTCATCAAGTATTCAATCTGTATTCCTTTTCATTGTTGATTCATTGAGTATTCAGTCGTTATTGCTGTTCACTGTTGATTCATTGAGTATTCAGTCTGTATTGCTCCACACTGTTGATTAACTGAGTGTCAGTCGGTATTACTGTACACTGTTGATTCAATGAGTATTCAGTGAAGGAGTGAGTGAGTGAGAGAGTGACTGAGCTAAGTGTTAACGTCACTTTCAAGAATATTTCAGTCATATCGCGACGAACCAAGAAGGTACCACCCAGTCAAGTTACGTTCCTGTTGAAGCAACATGGCCGCCATCCACCCTTTCAAACACTGAGGACAGCACAAGACACAGACATGACGCTCACATTGGTGCAATACAGACAAGTGCAATTACAGTACTAGACTACGCATTATCAAGTTCATGTTGCTTCTCAGCAACATGCATTCAAGCAACAGGAAACCGTGCCCACCGACCACCCGCTTGAGTATTCTGTCTGTATTGCTGTACACTGTTAAGTCACTGAATATTAAGTCTGTATTCACTGTTCATTCATTGAATATTCAGTCGGTATTACTGTACACTTCGAATCACTGAGTTTCAATTACCTTATGTAAGTTATGTGTATTATATTAAAGAGGAACTCGTTTGCAATAGAAATTTGAGTGGAATTTGAACGATGCAGACATGATCAGTATTTATTTGAACACTTGAAATGATCTCCAGTTATCAGGTAATAATGTATGAAGTAAAGAAACTATTAATCTCAGACAAGTGTCAAGATAAGTGGCAATGTCCCAATACCACAGTTGTTATGATGTACGTGATCCAATATGTAGTACTTTATATCGGCATGGATGTTAGGGCAATTATTACTACATGGAGTGAGTGAGAGGGTGAGTGAAATGGGTTTAACGTCGCTTTCAACATTTTTTTCAGCTATATCTCGGCGGGGAAGGGAGGTGGGGGGGGGGGGAGGTACCTACTTGTACCAGAGCAGATCTAATGCTGCCATTTTATAGTGCTGTCCCACTGAAATATCATGCCGTGGGCAGACATGACACCCCACTCAGTCACATTATACTGACACCGAGCGAACCAGTCCTTGTTCTGTCCTCTTAATGTTGAGTGTAAGCGAGGAAGCAACAAGTTCAATTTTTCACGTCTTTGGTATGACCCGGCCTGGGATTACTACATGGAGTCTCGTATATTAACGAGTATAGTGAGACCTGTTACACTGTTTCTTAACTGTTTCTTTATTTATATCGGTAACAGGTCTATGACGTGTTGGTCTGTCATTTTAGATTTAACTGGGATTTAGATTTAGACAATAAATAAGGATTTTGTTTACAATTACATAAACATATATCAATTTAGTATATAACAAGCGTCAGATCCGACATTCAGTATTCAGTCGTCGTCCAACAAATAATTTCCGCCTCAATAATCGAAAGACCTATTTCGTATGACAGGTAGCACAAAGTCTGAATGTGTATGAAATAAAAATAAAAAACACAATATGGCGTCTTAGCACAAAGTCTGAATGTGTATGAAATAAAAATAAAAAACACAATATGGCGTCTTAGCACAAAGTCTGAATGTGTATGAAATAAAAATAAAAAACACAATATGGCGTCTTACAAGAGAGAAGCTGTCAACAGTTTTCAACGATGTCAGCAACACTCTTAAAACGCGAATGTTAGATTTAACATCTAAAGTGTTGGAGGAGAGAAAGCACTTAGAAAGTGTAGTATTTTAAGTGTTGTATTAGCGTTTTAAGAATGAAGACTTGATGATGTTCTATACATAAAATCATAATCCCTGAACAATGGCAGGTCTAATGATACTATCGAGAAACATACCAGAGAAGAGTACGGGATGAGCAATGCCGCCACAGACGATCTTCATACATATTAGACGATATGGACAGTAAGGAGAATGGAGACGATTAAGTGATAATGACGATAATGATGGTGATGAAGCGTCTATTTATAGTGGAGGTGATTTCGATGAAGAGAGGTCTGGAAGCGATGAGGGAATTCAGCAGTTTTCTTGGAGATTTTTGATAAGAAGCTATTTGCAAACAGGAACAAGAGACATTACACATTAATGACAATAAATCAGAACGTTTCTGTTCTTTTCTTTTTGTTGTTTAGTCTATTTCTTTGTTATGTATCTACGACTGAATCGTATTCTCGTTTCTCTATGCTGACGTCATTACCAGCACTAGGAATTCTGAAAAGACTCTCGAAATATATTGCCTCTGATATTGGATGGGTCAGCTTTTCAAGTTCTTCTTGATATTCTAAATTTTCACGTGATCAAACATGGCGAACTGACGTGTCATAAACCTGTTATCGATTTACCGAAAGAAACTTTGTGTAATTGTTAGGCAGATTAGGCTCACGCTGCTTATGCTCAGGCTTCACTGCTTGTTATGAACAACTTGTGACGCAAGCGACTATATACCCTTTCCCCACTACTGATGCGTGTGCGTATGTGCTTATGCTTGAATGCGTACGTCCGTCCACGGTTACTTTTTTAAGAGAAAACAAGTAGGTAGATTCACTTCAAAGGACCTTGTATGTTTAGATGTGTAAATGGCCCCAGAACAGGTGCGGTAGATGTGCCTGAAATAAAATATTACATATACAAGATATTGTTCAGTTGGCATGAAGTACAATATCATATTGTATACTCAGAAAAGTTTCAAGGCACGGAGTCTGATCATTCTCGAATAACAGGGCGGTGAAGAAGTGCATTCGTGCAAAATCGCCAAGTTTGGAGCGGAAACACCTCATATTTCTTTCTATAAACATATGAAGATAAACGATAACTAGAACCAGCTTGATCTGGTTATCGTTTATCTTCATATGTTTACAGAGAACAATAAGAATTGTTTTCACCTCAAAAATCAACTATTTTGCACGAAAGCACTAATTCACGGCCCTGTTACTCGAGAATCATGACACTCCGCGCCTTGAAATGTTTCGGAATATAAAATATTATATTGTACTTCATGCCAATTGAACAATTTCTTGTATATGCAATACTTTATTTCAGGCACATCTACCGCACCTGTTCTGGGGCCATTTACCCATCTAAACATACAAGGTCCAAAGTTTAGCATAAACTTACTTTACCTGAGGTGTATAGCTTTCTATGATTTGAAGATCCGAGTCAAATTACATTTTGAAGTATAGCTGAGAATTGTAATGTGTCTACTGTGATCAATCTAGCATATACTATACGACAAAAATATATTTTATTAAATGTCAATTTATTATTATCCAACTTTTTGGTTCATCTCAATTTATTTTAAAAAGATGATACCGCCCAAGTCAGAATAGGTTTGGCAGACATTTAAGATAAAATATTGATACTGTTAGAGCCGGTGTGGAGGCTAAGAATGTCCGGTGGCTACGAGTGTCTGGCCCCTATCTTGTACTCCAGCTAGGACATTTTGTCCACATTGGGGACAAGTGTCCGTCCTTGGTTGCAATAGAAAAGGGACACTAATCACCAGGACATTCTTATCCATCACACCGGAAGGATTGTGTCGCCAGTGCAGATTTTTTTTTTATATTTAATAAATTTATTCAGCTTTTCGACATACACATTCATACATGGCAGTGTGACTAGCGTCACAGGACCTACGAAGTACAGTAGGCATTAGGACTCGAACGCGAACTGACCTCTTGGAAATCCCCACCCCCAGTTGAAATCCTGCCTATATTAAGATGGGCACCGCCCAAGTCAGAATCGCCAGTGATTTTCATCAAAAATCACCAGAAATTTTCATCAAAAGTTGGTCAGCTCAGAACTTGTTGGTAACAGTCTCCTAATGCGCCTTTATTCCAAAATAAATAACGATCGCCGATTTAATTTTACAATTTTTTAATTAAAGGAAACAGATTGAATAATGTAGGTTCAGTAGATTTCAAGCTTTACGTGTGAAAATACATTTACATCTCTTTAATGGTTTTCAGTGCCCTTGTACAGAATCAAAACAACTTTTTGAATCACATTATTTTCCCAACAATACAACAAATTTTTATATATAGTACTATAGTAGAAAGGTAGCATTTATGTAGTTTACGGTAATTCAACTCAAGACCAACACCTTCTCTGCACAAGATAATAATGATTCTATGTGATTCTCCTGAGCATAACCGGTACAAAGACGAATAAATAGCGTCTCTACATCACGTTGTTATCTAGATATATGAGACAACACATTTTGGGCATCGGCAATCTGATGAATGTACTATTCCGGTTTTCTTGTTTCACATTATATTCTATGGCGGTTGATCGGTGATTTTCTTCATTGATAAACGTTAAACCACCTAGCTTTAACTAATTCTGCTAGGCTGTCTTCATTCAGACTGTACAGCCTACATAATTTTTACTCTGCAAAGTTTAGGACCTCTCACTGAGCTAGTCATCCAACACACACAGCTGGTTGGTGTTATCGCCTTGCCAGGGAAAAGCTGGGACTAATAGTGACAAGTGACAAGCCTTAATGACTTTTAAATCCACTGATAAGGAGGTCCCCTGGCTTCATGGTCATAAAAGGAACATGATACTGTTAAAGGCCACATGGATGGTATGTATCTATAACAATATACTGAAGTGTTAATTATAAATCTAATTTTAATCAGAATTATTTCAGATCAGAACTTGCTGGTAACAATGCCCTAATGCACGTTCATGCAAAAAATCAAGGTTCTAATGACAATGGTTCTCCTGATTTTGCCGACGAAAGGATTCGGATGGACTGACTCACTCATTACCGGACAATTTGCGATCTGTAGCCTACTTCGTAGGAATATCACACTGAAGCATTATAAAGAACATAAAAGAAAGCAAAAAAAAAACAAAAAAAAACAAAAAAAAAAGCAAAAAAAAAAACAAAAAAAAAAAAAAGCTCAGAGCATACACATTTCCAGATATCCCATCAGTGCAATGATAATTCCCTTCATATAAGCCATGAAGTTGAAGTAGGTGTCTACTTCCAAGTATAATTATGCTACGGATATATGACAGTAATGGCATATGTTCCTACGAAGTAGGCTACAGATCGCAAATTGTCCGGTAATGAGTGAGTCAGTGAGACAGTCAGTCAGTCAGTCAGTCAGTCAGTCCATCCGAATCCTTTCGTCGGCAAAATAAGGAGAACCGTTGACATTAGAACCTTAATTTTTGGTATGAACGTGCATTAGGGCACTGTTACCAGCAAGTTCTGAGCTGACCGAATTCTGATGAAAATTTGATTTATAATTATTTGTTTTATTATTTATTGATGGCTCAGCGAGTGCACTGTCATGCCCATCGGGAACCCTTGGCTGTATGTTTCACTGTGTATATAACACAGTACAAAATCTGGTGGGATATGCCATCCGTCATTGTTTTTATGAAATAGGAAATGCTAATTTTCCATCATTTGTTAGTGCATTTATCTACACTGCTATTACCAACTTGCCAGCCTCAATACACACAATTCAGTATATTGTTATAGATATATGTAAACTGTGGCCTTTAACGTGTATCCTATTTCACATCCAAACATTTCACCACAGACCACATTAGGCTTCAAATTCAGGTCAAATTGCCCACTGGTGATGAAATATCCTACATCAACCAATTAAGTCAGCCTGGTGCAATAACCCAGCAGAAGAAAGAAAGATGTGGTATCATCCTTCAGATTAGTCTGTGTGAGCAACAATGATAACAGTTTACTGAGGGTGAAACAAAGCCATGACGCCATTTTTTGTACCTCTTGAATATTGACTATATTCCTACGAAGTAGGCTACAGATCGCAAATTGTCCGGTAATGAGTGAGTCAGTCAGTCAGTCAGTCAGTCCATCCGAATCCTTTCGTCGGCAAAATAAGGAGAACCGTTGACATTAGAACCTTGATTTTTGGCATGAACGTGCATTAGGGCATTGTTACCAGCAAGTTCTGAGCTGACCGAATTCTGATGAAAATTTGATTTATAACTATTTTTATTATTATTTATTAATGGCTCAGCGAGTGCATTGTCATGCCCATCGGGAACCCTTGGCTGTATGTTTCACTGTATATATAACACAGTACAAAATCTGGTGGGATATGCCATCCGTAATTGTTTTTATGAAATAGGAAATGCTAATTTTCCATAATTTGTTAGTGCATTTATCTACACTGTTATTACCAACTTGCCATCATCAATACACACAATTCAGTATATTGTTATAGATATATGTAAACTGTGGCCTTTAACGTGTATCCTATTTCACATCCAAACATTTCATCACAGACCACATCAGGCTTCAAATTCAGGTCAAATTGCCCACTGGTGGTGAAATATCCTACATCAACCAATTAAGTCAGCCTGGTGCAATGACCCAGCAGAAGAAAGAAAGATGTGGTATCATCCTTCAGATTAGTCTGTGTGAGCAACAATGATACAAGTTTACTGAGGGTGAAACAAATTCATCCTGCAAGCCACCTAAGGAATTTATCAGCTTGTGTTGGGACATTTTGTTGGTATCATGTAAGCTGTTTAGTAGTTTACTCATTCAAATCTCCATACCATATTTTCTGTTATTCAACAGACAAATTTCTTTACTGGTTTTAATTGTTTAAGTTTTACTGGGTTTCAACTGCTACAGATAGTAACACAGTACTGATACTGTAGAAATGGGTCTCAAAACTAACAGCTGGTGAACTATTTGGTAGTGTGAATTTAATTATTCCATGTTGAGTGCAATTTGTTCACATGAATGGTGGAATGTCTGGACTCTCAAATGTCAGATTTGAGGAACAAGCATGGTTGCAATTAAGATATAATCAAAGAAATGTGTCAAAGAAATTTCGTGACAATTATTGAATCTAAGTAGGCCCCTACATAACAAAATTAGCTTGATAAAAAAAGGCGTTCCTGGCGCGAATTGTTTTCTTTTGAGAGAGAATGGTATTTTCTGAGTTACATGTACCTGTACAAAGATAGGTTGTTCAAGGAGGCTTGTTTTTGCTGTTGCGTGCATCAAGTGTATGGAAACATGATATATGCACCCAGAGCCCTGATCTACAGCTGTATAAAACTCAACATCTGGCATTGACGGTATGTTTAAAGGGTCTTAATTTATTTTCTTTGGGTAGAATTTAACTAGATAAAGTAACTTTGATCATGATGTGAAAATATGAGCACATACTTTGAGTGTTTTTGTACCTCTTGAATATTGACTATATATCACACTGGGATATAATTTAAACAAAAAATTACATGTGTAAACAAAATATGTCTAAATCTTTCTTGTCATTTCAAATCTTGATCCATTTTGATTTCTTGATTAGGGGATACAGAATCACTGCCACGGAGTGTGTTGGTGTGTCACAGCAATGTAATTCCGATTCACACAACGAAGCTGAGGTGGTTTAATGTTTATCAATGAAGAAAATCACCGATCAACCGTCATAGAATATAATGTGAAACAAGAAAACCGGAATAGTACATTCATCAGATTGCCGATACCCAAAATGTGTTGTCTCATATATCTAGATAACAACGTGATGTAGAGACGCTATTTATTCGTCTTTGTACCGGTTATGCTCAGGAGAATGACATAGAATCATTATTATCTTGTGCAGAGAAGGTGTTGGTCTTGAGTTGAATTACCGTAAACTACATAAATGCTACCTTTCTACTATAGTACTATATATAAAAATTTGTTGTATTGTTGGGAAAATAATGTGATTCAAAAAGTTGTTTTGATCCTGGACAAGGGCACTGAAAACCATTAAAGAGATGTAAATGTATTTTCACACGTAAAGCTTGAAATCTACTGAACCTTTATTATTCAATCTGTTTCCTTTAATTAAAAAATTGTAAAATTATATCGGCGATCGTTATTTATTTTGGAATGAAGGCGCATTAGGAGACTGTTACCAACAAGTTCTGAGCTGACCTACTTTTGATGAAAATTTCTGGTGATTTTTGATGAAAATCACTGGCGATTCTGACTTGGGCAGTGCCCATCTTAATATAGGCCGGATTTCAACTGGGGGTGGGGATTTCCAAGAGTTCAGTTCGCGTTCGAGTCCTAATGCCTACTCTACTTCGTAGGTCCTGTGACGTTAGTCACACTGCTCATGTATCACACTGGGATATAATTTAAACAAAAAATTACATGTGTAAACAAAACATGTCTAAATTTTTCTTGTCATTTCAAATCTTGATCCATTTTGATTCCTTGATTAGGGGATACAGAATCACTGCCACGGAGTGTGTTGGTGTGTCACAGCAATGCAATTCCGATTCACACAACGAAGCTGAGGTGGTTTAATGTTTATCAATGAAGAAAATCACCGATCAACCGCCATAGAATATAATGTGAAACAAGAAAACCGGAATAGTACATTCATCATATTGCTGATACCCAAAATGTGTTGTCTCATATATCTAGATAACAACGTGATGTGGAGACGCTATTTATTCATCTTTGTACCGGTTATGCTCAGGAGAATGACATAGAATCATTATTATCTTGTGCAGAGAAGGTGTTGGTCTTGAGTTGAATTACCGTAAACTACATAAATGCCACCTTTCTACTATAGTACTATATATAAAAATTTGCTGTATTGTTGGGAAAATAATGCGATTCAAAAAGTTGTTTTGATCCTGGACAAGGGCACTGAAAACCATTAAAGAGATGTAAATGTATTTACGTAACACACACTTTTTATTATTCAATCTGTTTCCTTTAGTTAAAAAATTGTAAAATTAAATCGGCGATCGTTATTTATTTTTGGAATGAAGGCGCATTAGAAGACTGTTACCAACAAGTTCTGAGCTGACCTACTTTTGATGAAAATTTCTGGTGATTTTTGATGAAAATCACTGGCGATTCTGACTTGGGCGGTGCCCATCTTAATATAGGCAGGGTTTCAACTGGGGGTGGTGATTTCCAAGAGTTCAGTTCGCGTTCGAGTCCTAATGCCTACTCTACTTCGTAGGTCCTGTGACGGTAGTCACACTGCTCATGTAGCAAACAGCATTTTCAATAAATCATTCTCTTAACAATAGGTGAAGTGAAGACCAATATTTGTCAAAAATTCTCTCGGTCTCGCACATATATTTTAAACTTCTCAGAATGTCGTCTAAATTCGGAATTCTGTTAAGTGCTTTCATTTTGTAAATAAAGTATTTTATACCAATTAATAAATAATCCAAAGATTTATATTGAGTTCCTGTTAATCCTAAGATTACCTGATCGGCATAGAGTTTAATCATAATCCCGGCTGTTGCTAACCATTTTTCTATTTTCGTCCAAATTGCTTTTATTTTGTTACATTCCCAGAAAATATGAATGATAGTTTCTGAGGTTTCTGAACAGAATGTGCATACGTTACTGACATTACCTTCTATGCGATTCGCAAATATATTGGTCGTCAGAATTCTATTGATTATTCTATAATGCAACCACTTATATTTTTCCTTTCTGTATTTCATTGAGAGCATATTAAAGTTCCGCCACTCATAAATACTGTATTTTTAACCAAAATCTGTCTCCCATTTCAAATGAGCGTTCTGTTTTGTAAATGAAGAAGATAACAGGGTAGCATAATATGTATGAAAACCTTTAGTTGTTTTTAACAGCTCAGATATCTGTGGCGGTATCAGCTGTGTACATGCTATTTTGCGTAGGGTTGCCATCCCCTCATTTATTACTGTCGTTTCGACTGTGTGACAGACTCCGGCATATTCAAGAAAATTGACATGAATGTCGAACTTATAGTTGAACTTAGCGGCAGAGAGGAAATCTCCCGACTCGTCCAGCAAGTCATTTACAAATAGCAGTTACAAGTTCTATCCCAGTGTTGAAAATAAAAAGGTCTCCTATCTATAGTAAATTTGTCATTATACCAAAGTATTGCTGAAAGTCCCCCCATGCTGAAAGAACGTTCTTCCAAAAGTCATTTCCTATCAGCGGCATAACAATATTTTTCAGTGACATTTGACCAATTTCTGCAATATTCAAATCATAGGGAATATTGGTTTTGAAACTTTCCCCCCATTTTGGGTTACCTATCTGTAGGCGTTTAATCCATGATATCTATTGTGCTTGAATAGTGTATTTGATATCTGGTACTTTCAAGCCTTCCTTTACTGATTTTTTGGCTGTTTTCCTAGCCATTTTATCCGGGTTCGAATCCCATATAAATTCAAATATCTTTCTCTGTAATTCATCAATCATCTCCACCGGTGGGTTAGGAAGAGAAGAGAATAAGTGGTTTAATTTCGATATTAGTAGACTTTTCAGAATAACAATCCTGCCTAATGGGGTTAAGTAACGTCTGGACTAGGTTTTCATTATCATTTCTATTTCCTTAAGTTTGTCCTTACAGTTTCTTTCGACCATTTCTGCCAGATTTAGAGTGAATTACTAACCCTAACATTTTAAAGGTTCCTTGAGACCAGTCGAGGCGCCATTTCGTTTTGTATACTACTTCAGACCCTTTACGAGCTCCTATCCAAATTAGTTTTGTTTTGTCAGCATTCATTTTCAGTCCGGAAAAGCTATAAAAATGTTCCAAGGTACTTAAACATGCTTGTAGGCTTTTCTGAGATCCATCTAAAAATATTGTAGTATCATCAGCATAATGTATTAATATAAATTCCTGTCCTCCGATTTTAATTCCAGTAATATTTCTATTGTTTCGAAGCATTATTGCAAGTATTTCAGCGCACAATAAAAAGAGAAGAGAGAGGGTCTCCTTGGCGGCAGCCACGAGAAATACTAAAGAAGAGAGAGGCGAATCCGTTAACGATAACACATGATTTCGCATCTTTATAGAATATGTTTAGCCATTTTTGAATAGATGGACCGAAATTAAAAAACTTCAATGCTTTATGTATATATGTCCAATCAACAGAGTCGAAAGCTTTTTCAAAATCTAGTAATAATAGTAGCCCGGGTATTTGGTGATCTTCCGTATACTGCATTATGTCGTATGTTAATCTTGTATTCTGACCAATATATCTGCCGGGTATAAAACCCTTTTGGTCTTCGTGTATGAGATAAGGTAAGTATTTCTTTATTCTTTGTGCAATTGCAGCAGAACCAATTTTATACGAAACGTTAAGAAGCGAAATAGGGCGCCAATTTTTCAAAAATTGTTTTGGCTTGCCCTCTTTCGGAAAGCATGTAATGACACCCTGTTTCTGAGGTACAGACAATGATTCATTTTTATATGCGTAATTTAGAGATTTCAGCAGATATTCACTTCAATCCGTCCAAAAATTTTTGAAGAACTCTGCTGTGTAACCATCCGGGCCAGGACTTTTTTCATTCTTCATATTCTTGAGTACAATCAGAATTTCTTCTTTAGTCAGTTCGCCTTCTAATTCATTGGATTGTTCATTGTTCAATTTCGGAGGGCTAGATTCTAATATTAAATCATTAAGATCAACAGAGCTACTTTCTTTCTCGGTGTAGAGTTTCTTGTAAAATAATTTAGTTTCCGCTAATATCTTCGTTTGCTCACTTATAACCTCACCTTTGTCAGTTTGAATTCGGGTAATGGCCTTATTCAAATAATTCATATGTTCTAATGATAAGAGGTATCTGGTGGGCTTCTCCCCTTTTTCCGACCAGGTAGCTTTCGTTCGTGCTATTATACCGTCGACCTTATGTTTATTAATTGTTTCTAATTTTTCATTTATATCTCGTATTTCTTTTATCGCCTTTTCCTTTTCTTCAATACTATTTACTTCATCTAATCTTTCTTCTACTTTCCGTAGGTCTAGCGATAGCTGTAATTCTTGTCGCCAGTGCAGATGGACGGACTCCTATATTGTGACCAGATACAGGAGATTTATACAGAGATAACACATCTAGCAAAGTTCAGAGCAGTCAGGTGAAATAATTAATTTTCTGCATTAGTCTCCTAAAATGAAGTAACCAGTAGGAAACTGTGAACACACAACCATAAAAAATATATACGACAATGAACCCTGTCCTCTGATGACAAGAAAACAGACATAAACCAGCTGTATCTGTCGTTTTTTCCCCTATATATAAATATGCATTGCTTTGTGTTGAGATTGTGCAAAGATACCGCTAAATACATCTATTATATATACCGGTACGTTAAGTTTAAATGTGCCCTACATTTCATGCTTCCTACCGTATAAAACTTTCAAACACGAACAAATCATCATCACCAAGGCTTAGCCAATACAAAGAAATACAGAGACGTAAACTATCATGCATGATTGAGACATAGATATCCTTGTTAAGATTCCCTCTGCTGCTCTGTCTTGAAACAACTTCAGAAATAGAAGAGATAAGATTCTATACCTAATACATAGGGATCTGAAGCAGAAAGTTCAAACGAATGGATAAAAAACGAACGAGAGACCTTCCAAATTTGGAACATAAAAATCTGCTGTAAAAGATGTCTATGTGGAGTTGGTAATCCGTGGTTAGTACACGAAAAAATGCTTCTTAACATGGTATGGAATATTACCCGACTGTAGCACAAGCGGAATATTCCTTTGTATGATAAGAATATTCCTATAGCATTGTATGTAATATTCCTTGATATGTTGTTGAATATTCCGCTGGTGCTATAGTGATGGAATATTCCATAACTTTTTTTTTCAGTGTAGTAACCTGGTACCCCGGTATATGGGGAGACCAGCCCCAACCAGTTTGAAATTCTCCCAGCACAGACGGAAGAGCAGTCATGTTTGGTCCAGGCACTGATGACTCCCGATTCTGTCTTGTAAAATGGTGTATATGAGGCTATGGTAACGCTGCTGGCCGAATTTAATTAGACACGAACGAGTATTTCATGACTTCTGAAAGGGAACAGCTTAGCTCCGGTGGGGCCTTTGTCTTCTATACACGACCGGGGTCCCGAAGACAACCATTCCCCAGCTCTACAGTTGCTGAGAAAATATCCGTTGACTTCTATTAACCGACGCTGTTTGTCATAAAAAAATACAAGCAGCCAGAGGATGCTAGGTCCCCCGCCAAAATGGCAGCAATATTTATAAGCGCTGTCGGTTTCAGAAGATATTCATGAGGATGGCAACAGCTACTTCACAGGCGTAAGAAGCAGAGGGGTCTTTCCACCTTCCCAGGTTTTGAGATCAACTCCGAATGGCTGACTGAATGTTGATTGCTACTGTAATATATTTTCTTTACCATGTAGCATGAAAATTATGTAACCGAAATGCAACCCCAAGAGACAACTCATGGCATATTATCTGCAAACTAAATTTGACAAGAATATGAAGGCATCCTCAACCTATTGCCCAGAAACCAAATTTAGACTTTGCCACAAGGAGTCACCACCTGTAGGTGCAAGCAGGCAAAACACAATCCCAAATGACATCTCATGTCATGGTATCAGCATATGAACTTTGAGACTCTGAAGAGGGGTCCTCAAGTTATTGCCGGTACTAGATGCCCACCGGTGTTCATGTTATTTGGGGCGGGTCACATATGAATACAAAATTTGAGAATAATCTGATGAGCAGTTGCCAAATTATTGCCCGGAAACAAATTTTTCCACCAGGAGACGCCACCTGTAGGCAGAAGCGGGAAAAATACAATCCCAAGGAACATGGTATCGTGGGGACATCTGCATACCAAATTTGAGAAGAATCCGATGAGGGTCCTCAAGTTATTGCCCAGAAACCAAATTTAGATTTTGACACCAGGTGACGCCACCTCTAGGCGCAAGTCAGTGAAATGCATTATCAAGCGACATCTTATGTCACGGTACATTCATACAAAATTTGAGAAGAATCCGATGGTCAGTTCTCAAGTTATTACCCGGAAACGAATTTGTGATGTTGCCACCAGGTGGCGCCACCTGTGAGTGCAAGTGAGCGAAAGGCAATCCCAAGCAACAGCTCCTGGCATGGTAAATGCATGCCAAATTTGAGAAGAATCCGATGAGCCGCAACGTTTCTCATGTTACCCAGAAAGGTACATATGTAGGATATTTCAAAGAAATTCGATCAAGTGTTTCTAAGTTATCACTTGCAGCATGGAATAATGGAATGAACTCTAGTGGCGCCACCTCCGGGTGGATTTTGCTGAAACGCATCACCAACGGTGTTGTTCGAAAGTTATCGCTTCCGAAGGATTTGAACAAACATGAACGGACATGCATTAAAGATTGGAACAAGACCCAGTGGCGCCACCTACAGGCGGATCTTGCTGAAACGTAATACCAGCGACGTCTTGTCGCAAAGAATGCAGATGCCAAATTTCGGAGGAATCCGACAAAGCATTTAGAAGTTATTGCTTACGAAGTATTTGCACGGACATGTCCGTGCATGCACGAACACATAGAAGCAAGACCCCAGTGGCGCCACCTACAGGCGGATCTTGCTGAAACGTAATACCAAGAGACATCTTGTCGCAAAGAATGCAGATGCCAAATTTCGGAGGAATCCGACAAAGCATTTAGAAGTTATTGCTTACGAAGTATTTGCACGGACACATAGAAGCAAGAACCATTTTTAAAGACAAAAATATTTCGATTAGATATCATCTCAACTCTCACAAGAGCCATGTTTTATGAGCGACTGTCCATTGCTAGCTTCGCGAGAAGCTGAAACTCAAGCCAGTCGACCAGCAATTTTTACTCGCCACAAACATCACACACGCACATTGTGGCAATCAAATACTTACTAACGGCTCCCGCCACAAGATCGAGTGATTGATGACGTATTAGATGCAAAAAGGTTAAACTTCCGAAATATTTCCATGTGCCGATTATCTCGCCTATAACATGACTCCCTTTCATCAGGGCAAATATTCATGATATAGGATGGGTAATCGGCATAAGGATATAGTTGGGAAGATTAACTTCTTTTGCATTTTATACGTCATCAATCACCCGATGGGGCGGCGGGATTGGTCCAATCAAATCCGGTCGTTGGTAACAAGTAAAACGTACTCAGATGAAGCAGGGGAAGACAAGTATAGAGGGTATGACTGAGCGTATAATTAGTCCCAATTGTCCAATTCGCATGGCATTTGTATATACTCTGATGCATGGAATAGGTGTTCTTGTAGAAGTATTAAATTCGTGTGATATATACACGACTCACCCGGAACTTGATGACTGGTCTTCAGTTTGCTCAGACAACGATGGGAATCACAGTACGTGACTCGGCAGTGCTCTTCCTGGTGACCATATTCCAATGTCGAATGAGGTCCTAAAGACCTTTCCAAGACATACACCTTTTCGCGGCATTTCTAGCGGAATAAACGGGAAGTTGGTTTTACGAACTTTCACGTTGACTTCCACTTTTGCCTTTCTACTTTGTCCGATACTTCAGATCTGCCAGTCTTGGGGACACACGGGGGATAGGTGCATGATTTGTCCGAATCTCGTGTTGTCTGAGATGTCGTCCGAAATTTACGTATATGTATTTTATTTATTTATTTGAATACTATATATAATACTAAATAATAGTAAAGGTCAACAACATGAATGGTCCAATTATGAGGGTGACCACCTCGAAAAAAATATGACTGACAAATTATTAAGTGAAATTTCACCAGTAGAATTTGTTGGATTTTGGAAACTTAGGGCACACAGGAATCGTGAGCGAATATATGCATGACAGGACACATTAGAAAAGAGCATCCCGCTACCACTTCTTGCCTTTCTGCTCTATCCGAGACTTCTGATCTGCCAGTCTCGGGGAACTCACAGGAAATAGGATTTCTCCGAATCACGTGTTGCCTGAAATTGTCGTCCGAAATTTTATATATATTTTCTTTTTTTAATTTTTGCTTACAAAATAGTAAAGTTCACCAACATGAATGGTCCCACCTATGGGGGTAAACATCACTAATACTAATTAACGACTAAGAGATTGACTAGGCGAAAGTACACAAGGCTACCCTCAACCAAAAAATACACAACCTAGCCGATATCGGTAATCACTAAGATTTACTACTTCACGTGTCAAGCAGTTAAGGGAGGTTGTCTCATGATGTCAAGGGTTATCCTGCCTCTCCTAGGTTCACCATTCAGGTATTATCTATAAGAAGGACGACTGAAATAACGGTTGAGGATGTCTACTCACGGGCTGGAGCCGAGTCCTTATCTGCCACAATTGTGCAACAAGGAAGACAACTCTCTACATCCGCCTTCATGTCAGGTCAATGAGATGTTCGCTCTATGCTATCCAGTGTTCTTTACTTTGGCATGACATGGAACTGCCTCAGAACTAATGTGGTAATATCTAATTTAGGCCTCATCGGTGGCCCATTCCCGTTAAAGCATCCAGTCATTTCAAGCCGATTCAGGTTTCTCCATAACGTTTTGAACGTGGATGTCATCTACTGCCGTTGAGACTGTCCTTGTTCTTGCCTGTCAACTGTTACAGTCTGACATCTAAAGACCATCATCTCGAGGGCAGCTGCCAGAGCAAGTAGTTCCAGGTATTGTCTCTTACATGGATGACTGAATTAACAGTTGTGAATGTCTACCCCCTGGTTCCTGTCGAGTCCTTACCTGCCACAAATGTGACAACTGCGCCCGCAGCGAGGAAGACAACTCTCTACATCAGTCTTCATGTCAGGCCAGCGAGATGCCAAGCTGATATGGTACTGTTTCGGAACTAATGAGCTTATATCATCTGTTTTAGGCCTCATCGGTGGCTCATTTCCGATAAAGAATCTCATCTTTTAATTGAAGTCGATCCTGGTATCTTAATAACCTTTTGAACTTGGATGACAAATGCTCATTCTTTCGGGTCTTACCTTGTCATCTTCTGTCGTTGAGACTGAGAGCGATGTCCTTGTCTGTCAACTGGTCTATCCTGGCATCATCTAAAGACCATCATGTCAATATGCCCTTGAGAAGTTTCATGCATGTGTTCAGGCGGAGCCGACTTTTGACCCCGGGTTATACTTTACATTCAAATTGTTGATCTTTTCTTTATTTCTATTCTTCCCTGAGTGTAGTATCGAATAGGATTATGTGCTACTGGGAAGACTCGCCTTGAGTTGCTGTCGGGAAAGAAACCTTGCATGGATTTATTGAAAGGGCATCGGCGTTTTTATGTTTCCGGCCTGCTCGGTGGATGACTTACCGGTCAAGCTTCGCATCTTTCTCACTGCCGCATTATTCGGTTGGGGATAAACGTGCTTGAGGGCAGCCGCCAGGGCAAGTAGTTCCCGGTATTCTCTTGCAATGATGACTCAGATAACGGTTGTGGATGTATACCCCCTGGTTCTTGTCGAGTCATCTTCCACAATGTGACAACTCTCTACATCAGTCTTCAGGTCAGCCCAGTGACATGTTCGCTTGAACCTATTCAGTTGTCTCTACTTAAAATGGCCAGCTGATGGCATACTATGGTGCTTTTTCAGAACTACTGAGCTAATATCTGGTTTAGGCCTCGATCCGGGTATCTCCATCAAGTTTTGAACTTGGAAGACAAATGCTCATGCTTTCGGGTCTTACCTTGTTAGACCTATATCTCTATAAAAATGAAGCGGGCCTTCTCTCTCGTCGACTGTATGACAAAAGAGATGATTACAATTCCGACATCGTAAACTATCCCTTTCTGGACAGTAATATTCCAGTGGGACCTGCATATGGCGTATACATATCACGCCTAGTAGCATTTGCTAGATCCTGTGTTAAATGTGACGATTTTAATCAACGTCACAAAACATTGTTGCAGAAACTTATCAAACAGGGCTACACCACCAAGCGCCTCCACTCAAAGTTTCTCAAATTTGGCGATACATATCGCATGCTGATAGCAAAATACGAGCGTAGCGTGCAAGATCTATAGCGTTACGTTTCGTAACTTGTGTCTAATTCCGCTTAACCAATGTACTTCAAGATCCTCATGGTACTCATATGAACAGTCACAATCAAAGCGTCAATGAGATACATCATTCTTTAGATGACGACTTTACAACGAATATTATGGATTAAGAATACTGATCAGCGATACGGATTTGATATTTTTGGAACATCATGATGTCTTGCCGGCATCATTGAAAACTGTTGACCGCTTCTCCATCCAGATTGGTTGTCCAATATAATAAACGTTTGTATTTTTGTAGATAGGTGATAAGACTATCGGGAACATGCCTTTTAATTACTTTAGAAAAGACATCCAAAATTGAAATTGGTCCGTAATGCTCCAATTTAGATTTGTTTCCCTTTTTAATACGAGTGTGACTGACGCAGACTTCCATATGCCAGGAAAGACACCATCTAGTAAAGATGAGGGG
This sequence comes from Hanleya hanleyi, assembly GCA_036873755.1. NCBI lineage: Eukaryota > Metazoa > Mollusca > Polyplacophora > Lepidopleurida > Hanleyidae > Hanleya > Hanleya hanleyi. The sequence goes on from JAVTVY010037717.1 coordinate 44,788, forward strand.
GAGGGCTTATTTTCAAAAACTCTACATGAATTTTCTGAACCCAAATATTTATGTTGATCATATGTCAGGTATGATTCAACTGAGTTAACTGTCATCACAGAAAGGTTCTCCACCTCTGGTAGCTTGCAGAGACGTGTTTCTCTGGTTAAGTGAGGTAAATGTCGTATTCAAAAAGTGACCTGTTCGCTGATGAACCGAGAAAGAGGAACAGAGCACAAAGTTGATGAATATACGGTAATTTATATAACTAATTCCGAAAAAATGTCCAATCCCATCGAAATCCTTAAAATATAGACACGAAGGCACGTATATGTAGAAAATTTGGTGATGGGGATACATTTGATAAAATGATTTCATTAGAACAATTCATGATGTATACTCGGCCAAACAACAGTGAGCTAAGCTAGCGAAGACGTACGCTCGTGCTGAGGTCCGTACATTGTAGCTGTTCTTACATATACTGGCATGAAGATTTCCCGCCTCAGTGAGCTTATCTTCACAGCCACTTGCATGAATACACATTTTAGATGATGAGATTTGCACAATAAATTATGGATGGGAATGTTTTTTGGACACACACAAAAAAAGCAGTCAAAAAGAAAAGAGAAATGGGATAGTATGCCTTTCCATTAGGAAGCAAACGTTTGAAAACTTTACTATCTCAAATATCTCCATTGCAAGAAATTGAATGGGTAACGTGTGTGGCTATATTTAAACAGCGTATGTATGCAAAATACGAACAATGTCGATGACAGATAGGCTTCCATCGGTGGATTGTGAATTTAACATACTGAGATAAGTATTTTTGTTCCCTGAATTCGCACTTAGCAGGAGATGAATACAAAACAAAAACTGACTATTGAACGTTCAGCTCTTGGTCTTTGATTCGGCGAAAGAAAAAAAAAGGAAACTTGAAAATGCAGCGTTCAGTTTTTCTTTATTGCTTCTCGAAAACAATTAACGATATAATTGTTAAATGTTACCTGGACCATTTTTAACACACCGGTAATATGTTAATTAGAGTGAAGGCCGGGACGTCATCGTGAAACATAATAATGCGAGGACAAGACGTCCACACCTGACTCTCAATAACATAATCCCACATCATATCAGAAATATAATCATCATTGCGAGTGACGGAAATGCTCAATTATATTTGGCAAAGGATGTCTGATGGTTACTCGAGAATAACTCCTTCGGGTGGGACGGTAGTGAACATGATTTTCATCTGAAAGTGAAACGGCTGAAAGTGATTGATATTTTACTGTAAAAATGCTGAAGTTTCATATCATGCGAAATGGTGATGGTCATTTGTGCTAAACTGCTTGTATTCAAGTTTTAAAACGGCCGGATGTGCTCTTTCGAAATTTTAGAGACATTTTCTGGAGAAAAACCAAAACAATTTGCGTGTAATTATTATCACAATACTTAGTATTACAATCGGTTGAAAAATCATACTGGTTTGAGGTGTCATATTTCATCAAAATTAAAAATTGTGCAAATGCTCTGCGTGTATTCTACCAGTAACGTTATGTGGGCAAGTTAAAAATGCGTTGATGCAGACATCGTCGTGTTACAGTTAGGCTGCTCGCTTTGAAAGCAGAGTGGTGTCCAGTTTGTTGAGCTGTGAGTTCAAGCCACATTTTGGATCAGAACCTTTGTCTTCTTATTTTTTATTGATTTGCCTAATATATCCGATTTGGATTTATTTAGGTTACGCGGAACAATCTCCAGTGATATTCAGTTAATAAAATATAGATATAACTATGTATACACATTACTGCATTTTCTGCTACAACTCGACATTTATTGTACAGGTAGCACACTCATGGCTGGGGTTATTTTCATGGATCTGCAATACTTCCAAGGCAGAAAAACGAGAGAAAGTGTATTTCTCTTCTCGCTACATATTATATGAATGATTATAATTCTCGCTATGCACAGTAATGTACCATTTAACAAGTCGAAGTGGAAGTCACAGAAATACACGTTCAAGCCAGACCAGAAAATTATCTGGTTCACGGTTACAGTGGGTAAACGAAGGAGTGAATTTGAAGTCATCATTGATGGAGTATGCCCATGGTAGGCTTTCTTTGGACAGTGTGGCTTTCAGACAGAATCTCCTGCGTTCCTGGACAACGCTTTCAAACAGCTGAAAACAGAAGAAGCAAATGCAGCTAGATTGGTCACTAAAATCAGATCGACAGCTGAAAGCGCCAATGAGCGAGTGAAAAGATGGCATCTGCGGTAGATGTATTTATGTGTTCTCGGTCTCTTATTTTGGTATCTACGTAAATGTCAAACTTCGCAGCCAGGTGTGCATAGAATACGAATAAGGGACAGATATTCTACGTCAACATCGATTTGCAACATTTCAATTACGTACTGACAAGACGTCACATGATCCAACAGGCCAGTATTCTGACTGCATCATATCGCAATGCATCCGAAGAACCAATAATAATTCCTGTGAAGATTTATATCTCAGCCACGCTTTTATAGGTGTTCATGTGGACACCATGAATGGCATGATCACATGGCTCCTACAGCACCGGCTTCAGCTGGATTAGATACAACTATTCAAGTCATCTGTGTTACTGTCAATCAAAGCAACGACCAAAACTGGTCAAATATTAATAGAATGTGAGTTCTTTTTCAAAAAACATTGTTTTACGATGGGCCTATCATCTCGCAGCGTGATGTGCCAACCCCACCCAAGACCCCTCTTTATCGCTCTTATTTGTCACTGAAATATTTATTTGTTTGGTATTAATTTCATATTCAGGACTACTGTTTTTCATAGTTTATCAATGTAACTTGAGAAATATTTAAAAGCTCTCGTTTAACTATAATCTAATCACGGGTCACTACTGATACACCAGCACGTCCTGTCAGTTCTTCGGAAGAAAATCTAACATTAAATATTTTTTTCCTGATTAAAAACAATGGTTTACGAGCGTTATGAAAATTTAACATCCCGATAATTGTTATTTGTAGTCGCATTAACAACATGAGCAGTGTGACTAACGTCACAGGACCTACGAAGTACAGTAGGCATTAGGACTCGAACACGAACTGAACTCTTGGAAATCCCCACCCCCAGTTGAAATCCTGCTCATATTAAGATGGGCACCGCCCAAGTCAGAATCGCCAGTGCTTTTCATCAAAAATCACCAGAAATTTTCATCAAAAATAGGTCAGCTCAAAACTTGTTGGTAACAGTCTCTTAATGCGCCTTCATTCCAAAATAAATAACGATCGCCGATTTAATTTTACAATTTCTTAATTAAAGGAAACAGATTGAATAATATAGGTTTAGTAGATTTCAAGCTTTACGTGTGAAAATACATTTACATCTCTTTAATGGTTTTCAGTGCCCTTGTCCAGGATCAAAACAACTTTTTGAATCACATTATTTTCCCAACAATACAACACATTTTTATATATAGTACTATAGTAGAAAGGTAGCATTTATGTAGTTTACGGTAATTCAACTCAAGACCCTACACCTTCTATGCACAAGATAATAATGATTCTATGTGATTCTCCTGAGCATAGCCGGTAAAGACGAATAAATAGCGTCTCTACATCTTCTGTAATAGGGCCATGTGGCATAGTGGACTATTTCAATGACAGGGTATTTTTAGACGGACAGTAACTGATACTCATTGGCGATAAAACGCTGGAGCAAAACAGACCACAGTTTTCTTGGCAATGATGAAATGATTGGATGTGAAAGAGGATACATGTTACAGGCTAAACCTTACATATATATATAGCAATATATTGAAGTGTTAATTATAAATCTAATTTTAATCAGAATTATTTCAGATCAGAACTTGATGGTAACAATGCCCTAATGCACGCTCATGCCAAAAATCAAGGTTCTGTCAACGGTTCTCCTTATTTTGCCGACGAAAGGATTCGGATGGACTCACTCATTACCGGACAATTTGCGGTCTGTAGCCTACTTCGTAGGAATATAGTCTGAGTAAATACAAAGGAATGCTCAGAAGAATGTTGAACGTTTTATAAAAGTATACATGCCAACAGTAAGTAAAAGGTAATAAATTCTTACGTGTTTTACCTGTCAGCTTGGGTGAGGAGTTTAACAGGATTAGATAATAGACAATGAAATTGTTTAAGGAGTCTAACCCCCAGGTTAATGCCTGGAATGCGATTTGCATACACTACTTACATTTTATAACCTACTTCTCCAATTCACTTTCACATATGATACTTTCCAACGAATTGAATTGAAAATCAACAAACATAAGAACACAGATTTCCTTATAAATTCGAATTAGTATTTTTGTGAGTATGTAGTAAACCCCAGATAGGTCCCGAGTCCATAATCTGTCGTTAGATAACATCACGTTATCATTGTCAACAGAACTTCCATCTTCGAGAGAATAATATCGTGCCTTCGTTACGTTGTATGACATTGAGATAAATATGGACGCAATAAGTTAACTGTCGGGTGAAAGATCAATTGTTGATAAAGGAAACAAGAGCCTTATGAGCTTCAATATACGCCCCACACACCTTTGAGTGCAGAAATCAAAATCACACTATGAGAGTCCAGCTGTGCTCCTACATAAACTGTTATTATAATTAAATTTGACCTAGAACAAATGTGTCGCGGTCATCTTGAATAAACTGATCCATCTCCAGGGTTAAGATTAGGGTTGCATATGGAAAGCTTAAGCTATAACCCTACAAAAGATATCAATTTTCGTAATTAAAATTTGGCCTTGAAAGAAAAAGGGAAGCCTAATTATAATCTTAATACATTTCGCATTGACTGGGCCATGTCCGGGCAACTTGTATATAATTGTAGTCCATCACCAGTGACATGTGCAGTGTGAATTTTGAAAGCCTGGCTATAATCCTTTAAACGCATTAACCAGAATTTGAACTTGATAAAGTAGGTCAAGCTCGGTCAATTTCAGTAGGCTTCTGACCCATTAAAAGTTATGTGAATTTGGAAAGCCTGATATTGTGTTAACCCAACCAGTCCTGGGGGCCTATTATGGCTCCCCATCCTACCAAACTTTCTCGCCTATTTTATTTGACATCAGACTATTAATTACTTATTTATCATGTAGTTTTTGCAAAGAAAACTGACCGAAAAATCGACCCCAAAAATGCATGTTTTGAACATGACGTCATTGTGACGTCATCAAAGTCGGCATTTTTTTACATTTTCTGGTAGAGCTTAACTCAAGGGTATAGTGTGGTAAGTTCGAGACCCCCTAGCTTAAGGGATAAAAAAAATATTCAGTGGAGTCCGAAATACCCGCCCCCTCCCAGGCTTGGACAGATCTCAAAAAGCCCAGGCCAGATAGGGTTAAGAAGAACGATGGACAAATAGACGGACGCACCATGCAGAAAATACTGTTTGGCCAAAAATTGACCGAGGAGTAAATATCTGTTGGCTTCTTCTTCACCATTACAATCCACATGTTTGAACGGTACTTATAGCATAAACAAACAATTGTCCCTGAGTGCTGATTTTCGATCACAGCCAATGACCTTGACGTTTGACATTTTGACGTCAAAATGAATAAGTTTCCTTTTTGTCTCATGGGTAAGATACACCCACAGTTCCATGACATCGAACTGGATATATCGCACGGCTTAAAAACGGAGACGGACCGACGAACAGACGGACAGAAAACGTGATCGCAATATACAACCTCGTCTATCGACCAGCGTATAGAAAGACACGGGGTCCAATAAAAAAGGGTTTCTAACAGATAATCATTACCCTTTTTTTAATAATCAGTATCATAGAAGTAACCAAATAAGGCCAGCTTTCAAATAAATTGATTTGGGTTCCATTTGAAGGGGAACCAAAATAAAAAATCGAAATTAACAATTTTCGATCGGGGAAATTTGTTGTTATCTGTATCAAAATATGTCATTTCATAAACCGATTATCATTATGAGTCCAGAAGAGTACGAATTTTAGTAACGCTATACCGTTTTTTTTTATGACGAGTGACCTCACCGATACTATAAGCAATAACAAAACACAATTTTCAGTAACGTGACTGCTTGCATTAACTTCTGCTACTGAGAACAGTAACAAAGTTCTAAAACGGATTTTACTAAACTTAAAGCACTGAAATTAAACATGGCAGTTTTCTCCTTCTGTTGAAATTTATCATGAAATCTTTTGGACCACCTGGTCTACACACCCAAGAGATTTCCGACGCAATTGCCCAGCTTGGAAGCTGGGTTTAGTCTGCATAGCCGGATGGTCCATGCGTTCGCCAAGGCCTGGATGGTCAAGCATGATGCAGGCGATCAGTCACTGCACTCACCTAGGAATTTCATAGGTCACGTTTTTTGCCAATGAGATACATAAAGGCGAATGACATTATCTATGTCTACATGACAGATATTCCTGGTAGTGGAAATGCAGGCGTGACTAATGGCCCATCTGCCAGATCACCGACCGTTATGCACCAACGCATAGAGAGGGTACAAGGAAGATCGAACGAAAGAGTTTTTACCGGGCCTGTATCAGCTGGGCATATATGGAAAACAACGAGAAAAGAGAGCAAAGCCCTCCAACACTTCTAGAAGTTCAACTGGTTGACAGCATAGAGCAGATATCAGTTAAAAAACACGAGCTGGTAGTAGGCCCCGGATAATCAGAGCCACTGAACATAGAGACAGTCAGATATTTTTGACTGCAGAATACAAGCAGATTGCGCGTGAAGTGTTTTTGACCAAGTCTGTTAAAAAATATGCCCGAGAGAATCCATGAAAAAAAGAAGGTACGAAAAAGTCACTCAGCCGCACGTCTATGACTGCAGAATATGGAAATGGTGGGATTACGCGGAGTGACATGTTTGTAGAGAGTCTCATCGCACTCTTCTAGCATGTGGTAATGTGAAAGTTACCATGTGGTAATGTGAAAGTTACCATGTGGTAATGTGAAAGTTACCATGCAGGATCTCACAGACTATGTGACTGGTGATCAACATACACCGCTGTCACAAGTATGAATTCTTATCATGCAAACTGATAGAAAAATCAGCATTCTGAGATCCATGGAGGGTTGGAGTGCTCTGGAATATACGAACCAGGTAATCATAATTGGGCACAAGGTGTCTGTCAAAGTTGACGGAGAGTCCCTCCAGGTGGATCCTCAGCTATTCCAGCGTTTTCTAACGGTTGCCGATAAAGTGATTGAAGATGCTGAAACCATCTGATAATCCGTCAACTCCGTCAAAACCAACAGGAATTCTTCGATAGATGAACAACCCGTTGCTGGCCAATGTACTTTGGACTGTGGAAAGTAGGTGTTGTAGCTGCCCAAGTTGACTTTGTTGGAGCGAATGTCTACCAAGACAGAACAGTTTATGTGCAGTAATTCTAAAAACAAAAGTCATCGTCTTTCTCAGCAAAAAAAACTAAACGAAAATGGATTGAAGACGCGCATTGCAGAAACCGATGCCGAAATGCTTACTGCCTACTAAATGACAGTAAATTTTCGAGCCTGCTAAAAATACCACTGTTGTTATAGGGGAGGATACAGATCTCTTAGATTTACTGTGCTCCCATCATTTGGCATATTCATCGGGTCTGAAAGGATAAGGAAAACAAAGTCATTACGAATGTGAACGTTACCTGGCTGCAGAATCCTTTAGATGCTTTAGATCCAGAGGTCGACCTATTACAATTCTGGCGTGCAAGTATTGGATGCGAAACCATATCACGCTTGTTTGGCATTGTGAATGGAACGGCTCTCCGGAAGTTGACTAGTAATCCAGATTTCAAAAGACATTCCAAAGTATTCTCCAGTGATGTATCCAACGCTGACATCATCTTTGCTGGATTGAAGGCATTCACTCATTTGTATGGCGTCGATTCTGGCGTGGATGCATCATGACTGTTTCTATGAGGTGTCCACGAACATCTCACTCTCACAGGAACTTTTTGCTATCACAGAGCTGGTGTGTATTACCGAGTTCAACAGTGGATGGGATAGTCAGACAACCCTGGATCCATAGTGCATGAATGCCTTGAACCACAACGACAGATCTGCCACCAGTTCCAGAGGTTCTTCTGGGGGTAATCATATGCAAATGCAAAACTGAGGGCAAAACACGAAGCATGGGCTAAATCACAGTTCATCTGTATGTGGGGTGTGTAGAGGTGTGAGCTATACACAAACTCATCCTTGCCTCATACTAGCGACACGGGCGATGAGACACAGTACGAAGGAGTAGGAAGAATGAATTTTGAGTGAAGATTGGACGGATTCATGTTGGCTATGCTACATTTGTCAGGAAAACAGTTGTATTTAAGCCTGTGTTAGTACTAATGGTCATAACAGTACAAGCATACACTACAAACATTCAAATCGGGCTCTTACATTACAGTCCTGTATTACAGATGGATATTGGAGGGGTAATCGACTTCTAGCCATCTTGGATATTTGGTTGACCGAATTCTCTCTGAAAATACTCAGTATTAATATCTATGTGAAGATTTTAATTCTAATTCGCTTCATTTGAACAATTCGCCCTTATGTATTGTATAAACTATCACATTTAACAAATTGCAAATTAACAATTTTGCTCATCTCACATTATTTACATTTGTTATATGTTGTACGGGACGTTGTTGGGTTAGTTACAACAATTGCAATACGTCTGCAATTCAGACTTAAGGGGCTGAAGGACATTTTTGCACGTTTGTTCTTAGATATGTTGGATTTGGTCTCCCTCGACACATCTGGTGTGTTTCCCGGATAAATCCAACGTGGTTCATCGATGTCCCATGGATGTAGTCCGCCTAATCTTTGAAATATTCCTTGTGGTCCCTGGACGCAGATTTCAATGTGCCTGTATGAAGTGCCAGTAAAAGAGCATGTCTATGATCTTATATCTGAAATGTGGACAAAACTACGGATTCTATAACACTTGTCAATAACATCGAACTAACCGTGTATTTATTGCACGTTTTAGCTCGGTTATGTGAAATGTACATGTGTCAAGTTCAGGTGTTCATTAGGAGATTCCATTTCACAAGTCGGGAGAGGAAAAGGACGTCTACTTTCATACAAGTAACAATTGAATAAAACAAACAAATAAATTACAAGATGAAATTTCTTTCTCAAGTTTAACTGTTGTTTCTATCGTGAAATTGATTAACAAAGCGACACAAATAGGCATATTTCCACGTAATTTCCCAACAGCTGACTCAGCTGACAAAATCACTCCCCTTGTGGGAGACCACATACACTCGTCCACTGACATTGGCACGATGCCAACCGAGACGGGAGCATCGTCCCATCATCAGTGGACGAGTTTTTTTGTTCCAAAAAGGGGAGAAAGGTTGTCAAAGTTTAAAAAGCCTTTCATTATAATCGCTGTTGATAATCGATTTGAGTAGCGCAATATAGAATAGAAATAATGTTTTCATATGCGTGCTCAATGGTTATTTTACGCACGGTTAGTGTGGGGAGTTTATAAATTTTAGAGCGCGGGCTTCGCCCTTGCTCTAAAATATAAACTTTCCCACACTAACCGTGCGTAAAATAACCATTGAGCACGCCTATGAAAACATTATTTCTTAATTCAATTCTGATTAGGATAATAGTTCAAACATTGGGATGTTTTATTTACTGCCTCGTCGACATAATAACCTGTGGACCGATTTTCTTCCGCCAAGTAAGCCGCCCACACAGGACCCCATTTTGTTTCTTTTCAATTTACAATGTTTGACGTAAATTTATTTGCGTGTATGGGAAATACATCAATATTCCATATGGCCCCACATGAACTGTGTGTGAGACGAGAAGGCCATGTCGATTTCCTTGAGGGACTACAACCTGTATTTCTACAAGGCACTGTCCAGAATGTCACATAATTAGTTCTCGGTTGTGAAAGGCAACGCCATTACTCTGTGTCTATGTTAAACAGATATGACCGAGAGCAGTCATCACATCAAATTTGTTACTCGTACACACAATCAAAGAAACAGAACCATTCACTCGTACACACAATCAAAGAAACAGAACAATTCACTCGTACACACTATCAAAGAAACAGAACAATTCACTCGTACACACAATCAAAGAAACAGAACAATTCACTCGTACACACAATCAAAGAAACAGAACAATTCACTCGTACACACAATCAAAGAAACAGAACAATACACTCGTACACACAATCAAAGAAACAGAACAATTCACTCGTACACACAATCAAAGAAACACAATCATTTACACATATGTAGCAAATTTGTGAGGACTCATTCACAAGGCTACATGAAAATTTGTCAAAGAAAATTTGATCGTGTGTGCCCGGCTTAACTGGGATTATGAGAGGCAGCTTGGTGTCTGGATGTTTATATCGACCAGAAAAGTATGCACAAAAAGAAACAGCTTTCAACATTATTGTTAACTGTTGTTATTTTTATTTTCACAAACTGATGATAGAGGAAGATAAGAGACTCTTTGTGTACTAACGAAAGAGTATCTGTTCTCTCAACTATGACATGATGTGAAACCCGCAAACGATAATTTAGTCTTCTTCTTTACCATAGTGAGTATAGAAAACAAGATTTCACCAAGACACGCATAACATAAATTAATAACAACTGCTTTATGTACTTTTCAATAGAAATGTTACCTCAAATGTTTTACATTGAAATAATTGATATTAGCATTCAGAACACAACGACGCATGGTTTTATCATGACATAAGATCAATTGAACAACATATGAAATATAAGATATCAAACTGATAATACAAAACCAAAAAAAAGTAGAAAAATGAGGCAGATAATTAATTAACATGGCTATAAATTATATGAACTATGAAAATTCCGCTGGTTAGTATAATAATGTTATATTGTATAATCGTAAATACCAAGAAAAAATGTATATACTGTGTCGTCAGATATAATTATTACAGAGAGTACAGATAAACAAAGTCAAGTTATGGATGATTATTTGATTATTGAGTGACCCTAAAAAGCGATACATACAATGGCTGCCAGGGTGGGAACGGAGTAGTCAAAGTTAAGAGATATATTCCACTCACATATGACTGAAATTACACCTATATATCACTCATACAACACATCTATATCATTCATAGTAAACATGATAACTATCTGGATATTGCTTCAAACAACGTAGAAATAAAAAAAATATATATTAGGTATGCTGAAAGATAAACAGTAACAATGCAATATACTAATGAGTATAGACCTCTATATACAACGGGTAAAATATTCAACCAGCGATAAACGTCTATTTGCAGATTCTTTGTTCACTATATTCATTCAATCATCCTGCAGATTTTAGATTGTTAGTTCTACGTGAAAACCCCCCTGAAAATTACATTGTAATATGTGCGTTTATGTGAATAATGAAGTCTCTGATATCTTGTGCGTGTTCTGGAGGATCGTCTGTGAGGTTGTTACGGTTTTCCGGACTTACGTTCGAGATGGTGACGCGCACTACTGATGTTTAATACCGCGACGTACCTTGAAACTGTAGGCAGACACCTGTGTCACACGAGCGCTGAATTATCCACAGGACGACACTCCATGAATGATGGGGTCAAGTGTGAGGTAACATGATGTCAGGGAGAGTCGAGCGAGCAAACTATTCCACCTTAATATCGACAGTTATTAAAATAGATATGCTGCCACGTTTGCCCCCGCCTGACCCAAATATGTCTTCTTATAAAAAGTTTCAATATAATGTCAATGGGAGATTATTAAGGAAATCTAAAGAGAAATGCCATGACACTTCCATTGTTGGGATGCCAAGAAAGGTCCGGTCCGTAGACACTTATAGTCCTACATCGACTGTGGGAAAAAGTATGTAACAGGCCATCATTGTGCCATCTCGTACAACGCCATTTCTCGTGTCAATAAAATACAATATACGAAAATGCCGTAAAACGTGATTTGGACAGTGACAGGCATGCTTAGTAATATTAATAGTAAATCAGAAAGTCTAAACTTATTCTAGAATCTCAGAAAAAAATGGGTACTGACATTCCTTTTTCTTGAATTTTTCCCGCTACATGCCAGCTCTAGTGATGCTCTTTTATTAAGTCCGTATTTAAAAAACGCCGGCTCAGTTGTGTCGATAAGGGGAGTAACCTCCAGAAAGCGCATTGTTCAGGGGCGCCCTCTATCAAACTACTTTGTAGGAATTCATTGTGACTCCAGGGAATCTTTCCAGAAACTCCAGTGGATCGTGTGATATCTACCAGACAAAGCACTTGATTTCAATAAGAAATCACATATTTTCTTTGTTTGGAAGATGAAAAAATGTATCCAATCAGGGATAAGGTCAAGATATTAGGCCAAAATGTACATCAGTACATAATGTATCCATTAAAGAGCACTAGACATTTCATAATGAGGTACAGCCGGATAAAATAGAGATCTCTTGCGACTTTAAGAAAGGATTGAAAGAATTATTGAAAGGATGATTTTAAGGTCTCCCATATTATCCAAATGTATGATGACGCAGTTGTCAGGATATCTCTAGAACGCCATTCTGACACAAAGGGGTCATCTAATGTTTATTTGACTATTTAGCTGCCAATATCAATGATAGTTCATGTACAAAGATAAAAACAATCATATTAGGAGGACTAAATATGTGAATAAGTACGATATAGACGAGGCCAAATAATAACGAAATACCGTCAGTTTCCTTTGACTCAAACAGTTCGTCCATTCATCATATATCGAAGCAAGCAGCAATTACTGAATGGCGACTTATATGGCCCTCGCACTTAAAGATAAAGGTCACTGGTTCAAAGTCACTGTATTTTAACAGATCTTTTCCTAGACGCCACCTCGCCACCTGTCATGTTGCCCTCGTGGCCGGATGTCACACCCTCCTTGGCATATCCATTTTCAGCCATGTTCCCCACGGTGTCCATATCAAATCCAGAAGACAGTTTATCCCACAATGCCACCATAACTAGGGCCGGAAGAACGAGCCAGATACCATTTGGAATGACGACGACAAATATTTCATTCCAGAATGTATTTCCTTTCCGGAAGTTATGTCCTTGGCAGATTTCCAACAACATCAGGAAGTACATAACTGTCTTCCAGAAAGTCATGACACTGACGGTGAAGCCGACACGGGCGGTGTGCCGACTCCAGCGGTTGTGCTGCAAGGAAAAATGATAATTAATTAGCTACAATCCTGTGTTAGTACATGTTCTTAAATAAATCTTTCAGTCATGTAATGATCGAATCTATTATTCCAGATCGACAAATGGTAGGAAATTTAAGCCGTACGACGTCGGGCATCACAGGTTAGTCTATCTGGGTATTCTTGCATTTACCAGGTTTACCCCATGTTGAAGCGTTCATTTCATCCTACGTCCTCGATGCTCATGCATTAACATCAGATGAGTTATTAGCTTGAGTTGATCTGTCATCACAGCTCCCGAACTAGCGTACCTAATTCCACTAAAGCCGGAGCTTGAGGCCGTGTGGATATTTCATAGTCTCCACATGAACAGCTACAATAAAAGCGCGGATGAGATACTAAGGCTACCTCCGAGAATCCACCGTATATTCTCGGGTCTGAATGCGAGGTGCCGGGGGAAGCTTTCCTGTGGAGTCATATGTTTGCTTTTTAGTCGCCAGACATATTCAATTTTCCCCACCTCTTAAATATCGCTCCAATTAGGGAAATAAATACCAATTACTTCGGGCGCTATTTACAAATTTACCCAATCCAACGTTGACCAGGTTCGTGACCAGGTTCGATTGGTCTGTAGATGAAGGTCTATACTCATGGTGGCAATCAAAAACTATCGAAGGAACACTTATCATTGGGAAGGTTACAATGAATTTGATAGGGCCTTGGGGTCATACCAGTCACGGTGTCTACAATAAAAGCGTGACTGAGATACAGCACATCACAGGAATGACTCTTGATCTCTGGGATGCATGTGTTTGAGAAGGAGAGAGAGAGAATTAAGGATTAAGCAATATTTCAGCTATATAGCGAAGAAGAATATCGGCCTGTACATCGGGTCATATGCCTTCTTGTCAGTACTTCGAGCCTAATGTGATTCTTACATTTCGTGATTTTCGTTTTATTTTTCGAGATTTTAACAAGACCCAAAAGTATAAACGCCGAAAGAGGAGAAATTTATGTATTAACAAGAAAAATAACACAGGCTTTCGCATATCTCTAACGGGGCACCATAAATCCCACTAGTTGAATTACAATATCTCATATACTACTATACTCAGCAAAGCGAATGTCCGTATGCAGGCACTGTTTGAAAACATCTTCTTTTCTACGTTTAACCACACACAAATTCCTGGTATTCTCTTTACATTGTATTGTACAGCCATACAGAACATACAATCAATGTCAATATATTTTCTAAAACAACAAAATTGTTTCACTTCCCCTCTCGAAGACTATGTGAAAAACGCGCAGTACACATAAACATAGGCTAGTTTCCTGCAAGGAGAGAAGCGGTCAACAGTTTTCAATGATGCCGGCAAGACATCATGATGTTCCATACATATCAAATCCGTATCGCTGGTCAGTATTCTTAATCCATATGATTTTCGTCGTAAAGTTGTTATCTAGAAAATTTTGTATCTCAGTCGCGCTTTGTGTCTGTTCATATGAACACCATTAGGATCTTGAAGTGCATGAGTTTATACGGCCCCTCGTCCCGAGTTTAGCAGAGTTAGCTACAAGTTTCGAAACTTAACACCATAGATCTTTCACGCTACGTTCGTATTTTGCTATCAGTATATGCATCGCCAACTTCGAGAAACGCGTGAAGGCGCATGGTGGAATAACCCTGTTTTATAATTTTCTGCAATATATGTTGTGACCTTGATTAAAATCGTCACATTTAACAAAGGATCCAGCAACTGCTACTAGGCGAGTTATATATACGCCATATGTAGATACCATTGGAATATTACTGTCCAGAAACGGATGTTTTACGATGTCGAAATTGTAATCATCTCTCTTGTCGCAAGGACGACGACAGTGAAGACCCGTTTCATTTTCAGATATATGTCTAAATATGGTGTGCCGTTAGCGCTATCAGTTGTTTCCTTCAAATTCAGTGAGGGTGGATATATATTCCTCACCGAGTCGTTAAGATAGCGATTATCCACACCGAGAATAGCGTTTGGTGAATGAGAAGGAACGGGCTTTGAAATGATCGGTTTTTGAAAGCGTCTGCAGATAGTCGTATTCATAAAAGAATAGATATAGGTCAGCCAAAAGGGTTGCACAATTAGTACCCTTTGGAATACCACAAATAGTGTTGCCAAATTTCACATAGATATTATAAATGAGAAATTCAAGCAACTCTATAAACAAAGAAACATCCCATGAATGATATTCCTTTATGTAGTAGAGCTAAAGAATGTTTTATGGCTTCTGACGAATATCGGCGATCATTTTGTCTTGAACACCGATACTATTACATCCTCGCTGAAACCAGGGGTATCTCCATCTTAGATACCCGGGCCCCGGTGCACTTGGGCAATGTATCCTGTTTAACGAAAAGACAGCTGTAGATTTCAGCCAATCAGCAAAAGCAACATCCTTCATTTATTGAACAATCAGATCACTTGTTTACCGCGACCATGGCGACCGTGACAACAGATTCGAAAACACCACAGCTTGTGGGGTACTCGGTGGCAGATGAACACGCACAGTTTCAACAACCATGAACATCAATAAATATAAAGGAAAGATAAAAAATCTATTTGAATAAAAAATCTACCCTTTCATCTACCATCAAACATCCCAAAAGCCAGGCAAATATCAAAAACACTGAAACTTTAAAGACGGTCCGCGATGTCAGTGTATTCGACCGATCTCACCTACCCAATGAAGGACTCGAATTGATGAAATAAAGCACGGATTTTTATAAAATTTCCCTGATCTATCCATTCATATTTTATTGTTATGCATGATTGGTTTAAATATGTTACATTCGGTATCAGCGAATAGTTCGGCATAGAAAATCCATCTTCATTTTATCAAGCAAATTTCTACGTTCCCACTCCGAACTTCCCTTGATATATCTGACCCCCTTCAATTTCCAAATAACTTATAGACACGAGACGTCACTGACCTCGAAACCATTTGAATTTCGAAATGTGTCAAATAAGAGCGCTATTGATTGGCTAACCTATATATTGATCCAACACCATACTGGAAGGAATGACGCCGCTACTTGAGGATGATGTCACTCTACACACAATCGGTGTGTAGGTTCTGATTGGTTCGTCCCTCGTTCGTAGGTGAAATTTACACCTCGGATTTTGAACACTGAAGGTGGCCGGATAAATCAAGGTAAGTTCGAAGTGAAAACATAGAAATTGTCTTGATAAAATGAAGATGAGAATTAGCGCAATTTTTCTAGGTCAAGTTATCACGTGACTGAAATGACTACTGAAAGTGCATGGGAAGAAGGTGGTCAAGGTTTCACCTTTGGCTCAAACAGAAACCTTGACGTTGTGAAGATGATACTATTAACGAACAAAGACGGTCAATAAGGTCTTGATGAAGGATTTTAGTGCAAAGAGTTGAGAAATCACATTTGGATGCACGTCCTTTCGCAGGAAGCTCTGCCGTAAGACATTTTGACTTTTTCAATATCCATATACATTCAGCGCCTTTTTAAAGAAAAAGTGGCGCAACACCTTCCCCAAAATGCTTTTATCTCCTGAAAGGCCCTCGTCAACAGGACTGAAACATGTTTGGTGGCACAGCTTGTAGAACCAGCTATGAAGCTAGTATTGTATTGTGTTTTATACATTTTGTTATAGTCCAGTATACTTTTGTTGTATCGTTATGAGAGGTTGGAAGACAACTATCTCTTTCCTTCAGAAACGTTTTGTTTCCCACCAACGGAGACATCGCGCCAAAGGAGACATCGCAGTCCCACCAACGGAGGCATCGCAGCCATGGTTGGAGCAAGTTCAATTGTTCGTTGATTTACGATCATATCACTTTAAATTACTAAGTGGGTTTAACTAACACACCCAACAGTATACATAGCTTGCGTACAGTCCTGTATGAGTTGAGAGTTTTAAGTTTAATAGCCAGAGATATACAACGATCTATGTCTTTAGGAAATATAATACCACCCCAAATCACTATAGATGGTCAAGATATAGCGTGTTTTCGATAATATCGTCAGGTGAACATAATCAAAACACCCAAAGCTCGGCTTTTCTTGAAACTCAACTATTATTTGGATAAACGACTGGACATTATTAATTTACTACGAATCCTGAATGATCCAGAGACACACAAAGGTGTACCAAACTATTTTAAGTTCACAGAACCACCTTGCAATTCATATAAGTATACTGAATCTATAGCCACCAAAATATTCCATTACTCTAATGCTGTCAAGGTGTTTGACTGGAACTTCTACACCTCTGGAGGCTATAGTTTTGATTGTGAATCTTCGAACTTTATCTATACACCTGCAGAATGTTGTGACTAGTAACCTTGATATAGTGAGCGATGAAGACCCCAAAACACTCCTGACGAAGGGTCCTTAATATAGAGTTGGAGCGATATGCAAGAGTTGAGAAAAATTGAAGCAACCATATGACTCTACAGGAAAGCATCCTTCGGCACCTAACATTCAGACCCGAGAATACGGTGGATTCTCGGACGTAGCCGTAGTATTATCTCAACCGCGCTCTTATTGCAGATGTTCATGTGGAGACTAATACGTATCTACACGGAGACGCGCTCTGATAAATTTCTGGCGAATAAAATCACTCTGTAATGAAGTGTATTTTTAGTTCTTTCCCAAACCTTTTATCATGGAAACGCAATCGCGGGTTGTTTTCTGTGATGTTGAATTAGAAGTAATATATGTATAACATTTTGTAGACGGTACTGACAGAATTCGTATGAGTTAATAAGGTGTTAATAAATTCTATGTAAATAAAGATATTTGCAGAAATAATCACATAGATGGCGTCAGCTATACTTCTGGTCGTTTTAAGCAACATAATGCACTTTATTATGGGAGAGCTTGTAGCAAACACGGATTCACAGTTTAACGTTTCCACAAACGTACCAGTTTTTATAATTGGCCATAACTGTTTGCATTGAATTATTTGATGGACAAAAAACGCAAAACAAAAACAAAAAAATGTGAGAAAACCCCTATAATCCAAAAATTTAAACCCGTGTATGCGTGGATTCTGCTGGTGGACAAGCTGTTCCCGAGGCCGTGCCCCGGCACATCCTAAATTCATCATGGCTACAACAGAACGAAATAATGGTAAGACAGATCCGAGGAACCTTAGTACAGTTCCTCGATGCACTACGATCTTTTTTCAAACCAAATGACAGATATATATTTCTGACAGCAAAGCAAGGTCACGACATCAAACCTTGTAACATTGTGCTTGATGAGTGTTTAGCACCGAATTCTACATGTAATAATTTTAAGATTTCTAAGTGTGGACACCGTGCATGTCTCACGTGTCCACTTTTTAATACTTCATTTAGTTCCGCGTTAACTGGTAACTCATATTCTCAATCTGATTAAAACTCAGACTTAATAAACCGCTCCTCTATCGGACATGTCGCTGATTAAGATCTGGGATAGTTCCTATAACAAATCCGTCAGATGAACTCCGAATCAAATAGTTTCCGGGTCAAATAGTCGCCCAATGAGACGCCTCGTAGTATAGCGTGACGGCTAATCTCCTAATCTCCGTTGTTGTTGTGATGCAGTTATGAACTGATTTTATAGACAAGAAAATAACCGTACCTATATATCCAGAAGTGTTAGAAATATCCCCTGATCTTTTCACCTGGTCTGTCATTAAATAAAGAGAGCAACGGGGAGTAAAGAGAGCAACGGGGAGCAAATAATGATCTTCGGTGATCGCTCATGAACTGGAGTCGACAGCAAGAACTTCGTCAGCCGCCTGCATGGGGGTTGGATTTTTCTGTGTCTCGTCCGTACACTCGTCAAGATAAGGATATCCCGTCGCCGGTAGGAACGGCTATACAGTGTCTTTTTACGTAGCATGCAAGAAAACATCTGCAGTCGCTCCTGCTTTATTGCGGGCACGCATGGCACACTATAACTTTTGATCTCGCCCTCCGAACTTGGCCGCCACTGAATATAGGGCGCTTTCCATTTCGCGTAGTCGGCGTGGCTGCTGGCAATGCCTTGATTGTGCACGTTCCATTTACTGCGCCCGAGCAATGCTGGCTTTGCCTCCAAATGGAAAGCGCCAATACAAGCTCCTCGCCTGTTGAGGCTGGACTGTGATTGGTCGCCAGTCTGACATGCGCGACAGATTTAAGATAGGAACTGTCCCAGATCTTAATCAGCGACATGTCCGATAGAGGAGCGGTTTATTAAGTCTGAGTTTTAATCAGATTGCTCATATTCTGTAAACTAGTATGATGATCTTTTTTTTTCTTTTTTTTTTTTTTCAGTTAAGCCCTGGACTAACCACTGGGCATTTATTTGCCATATAGCCACGAATTTATAAAACTTGGTTTTGCCCACGTGGCCGCGGACAAAACCGAAGAATGCACGACACCCATTTAACATAAATGTAATTGACTTCAATAAAATATACTTTCGGCTACTGATGATAAATGCATGTTCAGGTCGATACGTTTTGTTACATTTGCGTTTTCACTTGCATGTACTTTCTTCTCTATTCTCCGCTAGTCTGCATAGAATATATACATTTCGGACAATTATGATATAAAAGTTTTGAAGAGCGTTACACTCAAAATAATAATCCGTTAAAATTTAACGTATTACTATCCGTTAGGTAGTTTTAACGGATTAATCCGTTATATAAACGGAAATAGTACGTTATAGTAAGGGAATCTTCCGTTGTTGTATTGCACTGACGGACTCATCCGTTACATCAACGGAATATCCCATCAGTCAGCAAGTAATCATTGGTCCCACCTGGGCAAACGTGGGCATGTCGCGGGCTGTGGGGGCATGGACAACCCTACACTGGCCCCAAGTGGGTTAAGTACTGGGAAGCCCACATTCTGAATTGGGCTGTGTTGGCATCTCCACATTAACCTAACCACACCGGGCCATCGTGGGCATCACCGCACCAAGAGTTATCTAACTTCAATGAACCTACTCATTTGTTTTACTTTTATGAGCAGGAAATTGTAATTTTAAAATTTATCTGCATGTATAATTACGTTTGCGATTAATGAGCAATATCGGAATTATATGCCAAACATGTCCGACTCTGTCCGATCGATAGAATTTTAATTTTTTTAAATTTCTTCCTCGACAAAGAGAAAGCACTGAATTAAAAACCACATGAGAGTTAATCAGCGCAGTCAATATCAATGCGGTTTGAGTTAAAATCATTAAACATTGGATATTACGAACGATTCCGATGATCTATATACTGAGAGGATTATTCTCTTAACTCGGACGTTAGAGTTACGTGAAAAAGTCCACTCAATATAAACCCAGTTTGCATGGGATAAAATTTAATAAATTTCCGGTTACCAGCAAGGGCCCAACGTTGAATCCGTTAAAAAATAAGAATCCGTTACAATAACGGAATATTCCCTCGATTCCCTGGGGACGGACTTTTCCGTTAAATTTAACGGATAATAAAATCCGTTGAATCCGTTAAAAAATAGAAATCCGTTACAATAACGGAACATTCCCTTGATTCCCTGGGGACGGATTTTTTCCGTTCGAGTAAACGGAATTTTATTTTGAGTGTAGTATTGTAATAAATTTGTTACATAATTGCCACAATATTAATGTCAACTATATCGATGTCGCTAACATTAATTTAGTATGATGATCTTAGTTTTTCTACTACAAACTGTATTTATTTAGTTTCCTGTAAGAAGTTTGGTCAACAGTATGTTGGCAACACCACCCAAAGACTCCATCTTAGGGTGAATGGTCACACAAAACCCGTTAGGAAAAAGCAATTGCTTTTAGGTAAGCATTTTTGTGGACCCGACCATGGCTGGGATAACTTTAGTATTCAGATTATAGACGTCGTCTATCTATCTACCAAGGATTCCTCCTTTGGATTTGAGAGAAAAATCCGAGAGCGGAAACTATTCTGGATGCTAGAACTTGTTTAAGGGTTTCCGTATGGTTTAAATTAGTGTCAGTGGGTTCGGCAATGTTACAAACCGCCGTTCAAATATATCCAACATTACCCAGCTATTTAAACCCCATCAACGGAGACATCGCAGCCATGGTTAGAGAAAGTTCAATAGTGCGATGATTCACGATCGTATAACTTTAAATTACTTAGAGGGTTTAACTAACACACCCAATAGTATACATAGCTTACGTACAATTCTGTAGTATGCCTTACCTCTAAGGGCTTTAAACAATATGCGTCTTCAGGAAATATATATCCCCCAAAATCGCTAAAGTATGTCAAGATATAGCGTATTTTCGGTTGTATAGTCCAGTGAACATAATAGAAACATCCCAAGATCGGCTTTTCTTGAAACTCGCTATAGCCACCAAAATATTCTATTACTTTAATACTGTCAAGGAGTTTGACTGGAACTTATAGTCGGTAGGCTATAGTTGTGATTGTGAATCGTCAAACTTTATCCATACACCATGCAAACATATTGTGACTGGTAACTTTGATATACTGAGTGATAAGGACCTAAGATTACTCCCGATGAAGCGATCTAAATAAAGAGAGCCGAGAAGAATTAATCTGAAGGCTGACCAGATGATTGTCCTGTCTGCATTGGAGCAGTACTTTATAGATTGGCCTAAGCGAGAATAAGTTGAACCTACAGTACTCAATGATTAGCTGGATCTCACCAAGAGCAAGGTCGTTGAAACAATCCGCCATGTTGACAGAAGTACCCTTCCCCAAGCAAAACAAGTATTAAGAAACGTCAATTCGGAAGAATTTCTAGCGAGTCTCCAGAGTAAATTCGTCATGGTCCCAGCAGATAAAGCTCCAAAATAATATATTATTCATCTGTAAATATTACTATTACCAGGTGCTGGTTAAATAATTGAGTGTAAACATATCATCATCAAATACGTCTACTTACTCCCAAACTGCATTTACTCTGGAAGATTTATTTAATAATCACAAAACCTTTCTCGGGGGAAGAGGTATTTGTCTTCCAACCAATCATAACGACATACCAAAACTATACTGGACCCCAAAAGGCATAAATCACAATACAAAGCTAGATTCATAGCTGGTTCTAGAAGCTGCACCACCAAGCTTCTTTCAACCCTGTTAACGAGGGCCCTTCAGGAGGTAAAAGCATTTTGGGAAAGGTATTGCGCCATTATTTCTAAAAACTCTGGCGTTGAATGTATGTGGATATTGAAAAATTCAATATGTCTTACGGAAGAACCTGATGCTAAAGGTCACATACCGTACAGACATGTATCCAAATGGGATTTCTCTACTCTATATACTACAATCCCTCATCAGGACTTGACCGTCTCAGTTCATTAATAGTATCTGTGTTCAAGAAAACTGATCGTAGATATATTAATGTCAAAAGCCATAAATCATTCTTTAGCTCTACTACATACAAGAGATATCATTAATGGGATGGTTCTTTGTTTATAGAGTTGCTTGAATTTCTCATTAAGCATATCTACATGAAATTTGGCAACACAATATATCAACAGCATATAGGTATTCCAATGGGTACTAATTGTGCACCCCTGTTGGCTGATCTATATCTGTTCTCTTATGAATATGACTATGTATGCAGGCGCTTTCAAAAACCGATCAATTCAAAGCCCGTTCCTTCTCATTCACCAAACGCTATGTAGACGATTTTCTCGCTGTGGATAATCGCTATATAAATGACGCAGTGAAGGATATATATCTCTATAAAAATGAAGGGGGCCTTCTCTCTCATCGACTTCATGACAAAAGAGATGATTACAATTTCGACATCGTAAACTATCCCTTTCTGGAGAGTAATATTCCAGTGGGACCTGCATATGGAGTATACATATCTCGCCTAGTATCATTTGCTAGATCCTGTGTTAAATGTGACGACTTTAATCAACGTCACAAAACATTGTTGCAGAAACTTATTAAACAGGGTTATACCACCAAGCGCCTCCACTCAAAGTCTCTCAAATTTGGCGATACATATTGCATGCTGATAGCAAAATACGAGCGTAGCGTGCAAGATCTGCGGCGTTACGTTTCGTAACTTGTGTCTAATTCCGCTTAACCCAGGGCTAGGGGCCGTATGAACGCATGTACTTAAAGATCATCATGGTGCTCATATGAACAGTCACAATCAAAGCGTGACTGAGAGACTTAGTTAAATCCACTAAAAATGAAAGCATTATTTGTCTCCAAATTGTTGGCAAGTTAGTAGTGGCGCGGATGCTTTCTTTTGCAATGATAGAAACGTGGTTTTCGCACTCGCGCCTATTTTCCTGACTACGGCTCATTGTGGACTAATACAAAAGATTTTCATGATTAAAGGGTATCCTGATATACCCCATTTTTTAATGAACCACAGATGAAAAACTATGGATATTTGGGCCGTAATTGGGCTGTTTTTTAATCAGATTTAATTTTTAATTGCAACAACTGCTCAGATCTGAACAATAACAATACTGTTACTTTTTCTGTTGAACAGGATAAATCATTTCCATCGGTAAAATCATCATTAAATAACGCATTAAGTTATGCGTTTCCAACAATGAAAATAAGTATTCGTTAATAATCAATATCACATCAGATTTTCTTCATGGAAGTATATCTCAACTTTAACGCGAAAATAGGAAAAATTGGATGGAATGTGTGCTAACTGTCCATTGTAGTGTGTTTTAATGGCTATTCTCTAATAACAACGTAAAACTTTGAAGTATGCTGACATTAAGAACACTTTTTCCAAGGGGAGAAGAGAAAATAAATAGAAAGGTAAACAAATCTATGAACAAGTGGGAAGATAACATAAATCTTTAAGTCAGACCAAGCGCACCTGCATGAATGATAAATATCGTCTAGTCTCACACACTTCTGGATCCCCAAGTTAACGAAGGTTCATGTGTCATCATGAGTGATATACGGACACTTAATACACTGTAGTGGTATCAAGTTTGATCTTCAAACTTTGGTTGAGATTTCAGAATATATAACACCAAAATGCCTTCGGGGGGGGGAATCAATAAAACAATTGCTCGTAACAAAGAAATGGTCTACAGTAAAAGCTGTGTGATTTGTCATTTACTCAGGAATAAATGAGAAACCTAGTCTAAACAATGAAAACAATATAAAAATGATATGCTACATATTTTTGTGACAAGGATAAGTCGTAAATACCGAGTTTAATGATCCAAATGTTCCCTTGAAATCAGATTTACTGCTACATAACTTTACATTTTGCAGCCTTTTTATGGCGAATAAATAGTATACGAACAAACCAATCTACTAAGACATTATGTAGAATTAAACTTGTATGGAGTAAACTCCGCGTATAAATACAATTATATTATATACAATAAATTATCCAGGAATTTACTTTTTCTATCGAGTGGATCACGTCCTATGCATTTTTTTTAGACAGTATGTTTACTCCGTTGGAAAGGGTGTAACACCTCGCTTGAAAAGCTACGTGGCCCCTCTTGAGGTTATAGCAATACCCCCTAACCAGTAGACAATAGGGGAACGTGTTCTTATCTTGTTAAACCATTGGGGATCGTGTAACCCCGAACAAATTTATTATCCAATGTAAGACAAATCAAATACACTATAATGTACTATATCTAGTAGATCTTATTTTTAAACGTGTGAAAATCCTGTTCTTTCCTCCTTAACGTCTATAGCAAATCGACATCTATCCCTTGTATTTGTTAGACATTTCAACCACACAGAGCGCTGATCGTGAGCTATCGTAATACTACATCAATACGTATTAATTTTATGTACAGGAATGGTTTTTAAATCTCGAATCTTTATTTACAAAAAAAAAAAGAACAAAAAAGTATAATAACCTCTCGTTATTTATGGCAGTGATGTTCATGCCGGAGCTCTATGATCTTATATTTTCTAGAATATTTACTTATTCACACCGGAATTTATTATTTCGTTTCGAAAAATACAGGTTTACCGCGGTACTACTAATTCAGTATGCATCTTACTACTGTAATGTATAATGTAGTGCAATCAGATGTCGTGGATATGATTGTGATTGTAGTTTGTGACTGTGGTTAACATGGTGGAGAATGAAGCGCTTGATCGGCGTCGGACCTCACAGACCTGTGTTTTGAATAAGAACTTGCATTTCACTATTATTCTCTCGTTTGGGCCGTTTCTTCTATCTAGCGTTCTCATGGTTTATCGCTTTCCATCAGATGACTTAATAGAGCTATTACAGCATTGCTCTCGGATATTTGTATCTAATATCGCTCAAGCCGATGCTATAGGGGCCGTGTGGGCACATCAATCGAGATATCCACATGAACAGCTACAATTAAAGCGTGACTGCGATACAAATCATCACTGCGATCATTTATGGTTCTTGTGATGTTTTTGGATATACAATCAGAATATCGGCCTGTGGGATATATGAATTCTTGTTTGTACGCCGGCATCTTTTCTCACCAACTTTATTGCGTTTAACTGATGATGCAATATATTGGCGTACCTAAAATTCGCGCGGACAAGATGGAATAAGCTTTCTCAGAGAACTCGTCCAAAGATTTTTGAAAATAAGTAAAAACATCTAACTGGAAATGTTTTACTTTACCTTGTATCGATGATGCTGAAGGCGAAATCAGCATAGTCAACTTGTGGAAGGACAAACTCTGTAGCACCATTAATAGCGTTACTACTGAAACTGTCAAAATGAGGGGGCTAGACGCCCTGACGCATTACACTAATGAATCCATGAACGTGCCCCGTCGACTTTACGAAAAAAGAGAGGATTACAATTTCAACATCTTTATCCTTATCATAATATACCAGAGGGACCTGCATTTGGCGTATACATATCTCGCCTGGTAGCATTTGCTAGATCCTACTCTCTAAAAAAACTTGAGTGAACTGTTCCACTCAAGTTTGAGTGAAATGTACCTGTTCACTCAAGCTTGAGTTACTTTTCACTCAACTTGAGTTAAAAACCACTCAAGTTCACTCAACTTGAGTGGGATGAATTTCCACTCTTATGCTTGAGTGAATGTCACTCAAGTTGAGTGCATTTAACTCAAGTTGAGTGAAAAGTAACTCAAGTTGAGTGAAAATCTCACTCAAGTTTTGAGTGGGATGAATTTCCACTCTTACTTGAGTGAAATTTCACTCAACTTGTTTTAGAGAGTAGGTTAAATGTGACGAGTTTAATCGATGTCACAAAATATTATTGCAGAAATAAAAACAGGGCTATATCATCAAGCGCCTCCACTCAAAGTTTCTCGAATTTGGCGGTACATATTGCATGCTGGTAGCAAAATACGAGCTTAGCAAGGTCTATGGGGTTACGTTTCGTAACTTTTGTCTAATTTCCTCCAACTCGGGGATAGGGGCGCATGAACTCATGTATTTCAAGATCCTCATAGTGTTCATATGAACAGTCACAATCAAAGCGTGGCTGAGATCTTGATAACGACTTTACACCGAAAATCATATGGATTAAAAATACTGATCAGCGATATGGATTTGATATTTCTGGAACATCATGTCTTGCCGGCATCATTGAAACTGTTGACCACTTCACTTTTGCAGGAAACTAGCCTAGTTTCACGTATACTATTATCTATTCTTTTAATTTGATGTTAATGCAATTTTACGAATTAGGTCTTTGGATTATGGACCCGGAAATTCTTTAATGGGCGACGGCTGAATATTGAATGACCCACGCTTGTAGTGCAATAAATCGCCCGGTATTGACGGTCTGTCCCCTGCACATTTGAAACATGTCCCTGGTGCTCTATATATCCATCTGCTGCTAATGCTATGCTCTTCCATGGATGCCTCCAAAAAGAAATGATCTTTGTTATTATTAGTCCTATTAATAAAAATAAATCTAGCGATATAAGTAAATCGGACAACTACATGTACATATCTATTACGGTGGCCACTCAAAAATTGTTGAACTGTTTATATTTCAAAAATGTGAAGACCAATTTTATAGCTCTGACTTTCAGTTTGGTTTTAAATCTGGACGTTCTACTCAATCTGCCCATGTGTTTTGTTAACTTTTTTTTATATGGTGTAACATACAGCAATTTCCAACTAGGTGGGGGTCCACACCCTCTTCGTCTTTTACGGTTACTAATGGTTTCAGACAAGGTGGTATTTTATCTCCCTGTCTTTTTGCTATTTATTTACTTGATCTTGATGTGTCAAGGCTGGAGTTGGGTGCAATGTCTCCGGTTCGTTCATCAATCGTTTGTTGTACTCGGATGACATATGTCCCACATGCCCATCTGCCTACGGCCTAAAATCACTATTGCTCTGTATATACCGATTCCGATGATATAATATACAACACAAAAATAATGTTAGCATGGTTCTAGCACCTAGACGCTATGGAGACTTTAGGTCTCCTGTAGTTAAGTTATGTGAAGCGGTTTTGCAATATGTCGACCGTTACACCTAACTGGGTCATATTATAACCTGTGATCTTTTGGACAATGCGGATATTGGATCTCAGAGGAGAAAACTGTGTGTTCTTGCCAATGTACTACTTAGAAAATTCCATGCCTGGACGCTCGCCGCGAAGAAAATTCTTATTAAATAAATTAAAGAATACTGTTGCAAGATTTATTGCTGTCAACTTTGGAACACGTATATACTCAAAGGTATCAAGGTTATGTATAAGAATACTTTTAGATGGCTGTTGCAATATACGTAGTTGTAGTGCCAGTGCATTGTTTTGATTAGGAAGGCTGTGTATTCATTTAAAACAGATTACGTGCCATACGTAACTCTGACCTTCAGGTTACATCTATGTTGGTTCCTACATGGCAAGAACTTTTGTACACTTGTAGTGCTCATTTTTACTATACATTCAGTGATTTCTTTGTACATATGGACTTCTGTCTGAAATAAAAGTTATTATTATTATTTTTCTAAATTTCCTCATAGAAATGATATTATGATGCTTTAATGTCTATCAAGTTCAAATAAATCCGAACAACGCGATCCCGTGATAACATTGAAACGGAGGCCAAATAAAAAAAACACGCTAATTTTGTTCCAAATATCTAGAACATTGTGTCAAATTTCATGAATTTAACACAACTAGAAATAAATATATTAGAAACACAATATCGAGAAAAAGGTGGATGTGTGAACGGAGTAAGCGAGCGAAAACCACAGAGGGATGCTTGAGAAACTGTTTTCTTCAATTATGGCAGGTTGATTCATGAAACCACTTACATATGACAGATTCAACTTATAACCGACTGGTAACACCGGCCACGTTAATCCATGTTCGCGACTATTTTAACAAGCTACCATGGGGTTTCAAAAGCATAATTTGTGTACAAAAAATCATAATCTGATTTTCACCAAGCATCGTACTTTCTCCGAGGTCGTAACATAAGTGATTACATGAAATAATCTCCCTTATTTGCCAATCTGAGGAATGTGTATTAATCTGCTGAACGCTGATGTATATACTATTTTCAAACCAGTTTCTAGGTTAAAGAGGTTATAAAACTATAGGACCCATGTTAGGTCTCCCATCTGTCAGCTGCTATAAGCACTGATTGGCCCAAGCCTTGTCGTGTTAGCTTATAACCTATAATTGTAATGCCGAAGCAATGGCATAGGATGTTGTCAGTGAGCAATGAAATATGAATGGAACTGTACTTATAGCGTGAAGAGAGACGACCTGTAGGCTAACTGATCAAATGAAATGATATGAAGTGGTTGAGTGGTTCTTGTGGTATTTGGCGGAATGGAATTTTCTCTGTGTAATAATTGTGTTTAATTGCACAATTATGAACCAACATTATAACACATCCAAGCAGATAAAGCACGTAATTTCGTATCGCATGGAAAATGAGTTCGATTCATGTGAAATCTACGTGCCGTGCTGCATCTATGAATCGAAATTCAAAACCTGCGATACTAGAAATCTGAGCGTATGTATTTTTCACTTTTTATCGGAAAGAAAGTTCTTATTTTCTTACTCGGACAAAGCGGGACACCTGTGTACACACTGATAATGGAAATCTGAGATAAGCATACACAGTATATTACGTTAGATAGAGCTGTAGTGGTTGAACTGACATGACCTGACAAACCGCACACTCTATACTCTAATATAGTCCTATCACAATGAATTACTTTGTCTGAGGTTCCAGGTAGAAACTATATACAACAATGCGCCTATTATGAATCATATTCACTGCACACAAACCTTGCCCAATTGGCCAGGTAATAACCAGTTTTGAATCACCTTATCTGGTTAAAATCCCTACCTTATTTATCGAACTTTGAACTAAAACGGATAGTTGCCAAATTCTATTGCTTGTGTTGATACAATAAAAATGAGTCAATACCACTGTTTTGATACATGGACTGTTTGTATAGAAATTAACGTCTTCGAAATGCACTTGAATAGAAGTGATTCCTTTATAATCGACTATATGAGAACTTTCCGATATTTTTATACATTTGTTTATATCCATCGTTGTGTTTTTCAACATACACGAAACAGACAGAGACAGAGAGAATGATGGTTTAACGTCGCGTTAAGAAACACAAAACAGATTGTTTTTCCCTTTGTGTAGGTGTATTAGTTTGTCAAAAGGAATACAGTTACATGATACTATGATACGAATTTGAACCTATATACGCAACAAAAGGGACCGATTCCCCGTAACTCGAGAAGTTTGTCACTTAGAGTTATTCCCCTTGAAGAACGTTTCTCGCTTCCCACATGATCTAAGCGGAATGTCAGGGGTTGTGTGTTAGAAAAGATGGCTTGCCAGCATTCTTAGCATGCGTTTGTTGCTCCGTTCATTTTTGAGGCAACGGTAGCGGTACATCAATGCACAAGACAAGTTGGATAAGAAGAAACCAATCAATTCCGTAAAACATAACATTTTTAATTTGGATGAATTAATATTTGTGACAAAGATAACTAACGAATCCGTTAAAACACGTCGTTTAAATATAAAGCACGCAGAAATAACTGAATATATGAGTTTTACAGACATCACCCTTCTGCTGAGCATCGCTATCAAAATATAATGAACACGCAATGCAAGCGTCTATAGTCCGTCATTCAATATTCTGCCGTCGTCCATTAAAGACTTAATTCATATAATAGCAGAGGCAGACTGCCTTATAAAACTACTTAATCCTCCTTCGTCGTGTACTGGATTTTTCTACCGACACACAGCAAAGTTCGTTGTCTGTGTGAACGGCAGAAATTGAATCCCTTCCCATGAGAGCAGAGTGGGGGATATTTCGTAGAGAACACCGTGTGATAATGTAATACCTCGTTCAGCCCCAACGAATGTAATTCTTCCTGAAAGTGCATAGAAAACCGAAAATTCCTTATCAATAGGCACCTTACTATTAGTCCGGTGGCTTAGGGTCATTTTTTAAAATTACAGTTACAGGCCGGATAAAAGCGCCATATTTTGCATGATGCTTCCTTACGGGCTAGTGATAATTTTCAGCCTAGGAGCCCTCTTGACTTTCCTATAGAATTCACGTGAAACACAAAAATCCAAGATGGCCACCACATATGATAAAATATCGATTTTCCTGCTCTCTGTGTCTTAGGAAGGTCAAATTGCTATCAAATTATGGCTTACTGAGGTGTTTGAATCCGATTTGTTACAAATATACACATTACCTATAGCTAATTATTACCAGCAACTGAACCCTACTCAGAATCGGGGTATTTTGAGTCTATTAATTGCATTGTTGGGAAGATGGGGGGAGTGGTGTTCGCTACCTATCTATTTTCGTTATTCCCCAGGCTAGAGGACTGAAACTTTCTATACTATATACTTTGGCCAACGTCTACCATAAAATGCTTCGAAAATATCAAGATGACCATCATGATGACATCACGGTGACGTCATCTGGTCGGAAGACATTTTTCCGCCGATGTTTTTTCAATGATTTTTCTCTTCAAATACCAGTGCGATGGAGAATGATTATTTAGGCTAAATAAATTAGTTTGATTCACTTGTGGGCAAGAAATGTAGTAAATAATGGACGGAAAACAATGACAAATGCTACTTTCTGAGGGCACCTCATTGCAACCATTTTGAATTTAGCCACGATCTTTACACTCAGATGTAGACGACCGACCAAGGACGCCAAATGTAACTTTTGATGGCATTGTTTGTTAAAATGGGTACCCATGCTAAACTAGTTCTTTGTGCGGTAGGGTTCAAGGTGGAAGGGAATAATATACTATGGAATATTATATTGAGCTAATTTTTAGCCCATTTCCATAATTCTAGTGATTAACCATCATGCGTTAATTCAAAATAACGATCATGTGGGGTTACCCGTCAGTCACGCCTCTACAGTTTGTTCATATAATACGTATGCATTATTCTCTGATCATTGTGAAAATTTGTTAACACCAGTGGATCTCACATCTAAGTCTAACTCCTTACACCTATTTAGAATCTGTTTGCATAAGTTTCAGCTCAAAATATGATGGTTTAATTCAAAATAGCGAACCTGGGGTATTCTGAAAATCACACTTTTTCATGTTGCTCGAGTAGTTCAAAGCATTATTCTTAGTTCACTAGGCAAATTTATCAAAACCGAGGCTTCTCTATGCATAGCCTGAAATCTTCTGTCCGTTTTGAATCTATTTACATATCCCTATGATCCATATTTGATGGTGAAATTCAGAATGGCGGTCATATGGGGTCATCTGAAAATCAAACGGTTCATGTTGCTCGTATACATGTAGTTCAAGCCATTATTCCTAGCTCACTGTCCAAATTATCGAAACCGAGAGATCTCTGACCATAGTGGAATATCTTGCACCTATTTCAAATCTATCTACATATATCTAAGATTAAGAATTGATGGTCAAATTCAAAATGGTGGCCAAAATCACTCGTTTTCATTTTGCGCGTATAATTCATTGCAATATTCTTAGCTCATTTTTTCAAATGTATCAGAACAGAAAGATCTCGGAACATGGCCTGACATCTTATGCCTATATTAAATCTATTTACATATGCCTGAGATTTTATGGTGAAATTCAAAATGGCGGCCATATGGGGCCATTTGAAATCATACTTTTTCATGTTGCTCATATTGATCAAGACATTGTTCTTGATCTCACATCATAGCCAAATACCATGTGTCCATTTTTAATCTAATTGCTTGTCTTCAGATTAAAAATGATGGTTAAATTCAAAATGGCGACTACAAGGAGCCATCCGGAAATGCCTGATTTTTTTCATGTTACTCGTATAATGCATGGTATTATTTTCAGACAAGGTACAAACTTGTTTAAATTGAGCAGAATAACACCATAGCTTGTCACATTTTATTTTGTTGGCATAATCTTCAGCTGAGAATACAATTGTTAACTTCAAAATGATGACCACGTGGGTTCATATGGGACTCATATTTTCATTTTGCTTGTATAATTCAAGGTATTGTGTTTACATGGAGTTGAAAGTAACAATTTCTCAAAGCCAAGTCTATTCACAATACAGATCGATCTGTCTATTTATGGACCTATTTTGGCTCTATTGTTATAATCATCAGCTAGAAAAATAATTCAGGAATTCAAGATTGCAGACATGCGCAGATGGACGGCATTTCCACTAAATACCAGGCGGACTGTATGACACATCACCTCACACGACCCATTGGGACCACGGATGGTCCACCTAGACCCCAAAAGGTACATCCCACATCTGCCTATGCACCACATTTGCGCAGTCAGAATTTTTCAGCGAAATTCATCCAATAACCTCGGGACACCTCCATCGTACTCCACAGCAGGAGACAGAAAAAATGCTCATGGGTGGGTTCCCAATGGGCCTATTTGGCTGGACATAGAAGTATATGTCGGGGACCCGCCCTCTAGTACTTGATATGAATCAGGGTATTTTCAACCTTTCCTATTATACTGACTCGCGACCAATTGGATAAAGTGCCAGCCTTTGGTGTCCGCATTGCTGGTTCTACTCCCACCAGGGTCATGGGGATTCCCCTTCTCCCTGGGTTGTAGGTTGACTATCCGAGATCAAGCTCTCCGTATCAGTAGATAGACTCTCAGCAGACTC
The DNA here is from genome assembly GCA_036873755.1 of Hanleya hanleyi. Lineage (NCBI taxonomy): Eukaryota > Metazoa > Mollusca > Polyplacophora > Lepidopleurida > Hanleyidae > Hanleya > Hanleya hanleyi. Next base: position 78,063 of record JAVTVY010037717.1, read on the forward strand.
TATTTCGGTATCAGTCGGTGGACTATCAGCAGTCTCGAAGTCTATTGCTATGTATGGGGATTTTCCTTCTCTCACTGGCTAGAGAGGCTATAACATATAAGGCTAGAACATTAACGTGGCAAGATAAGATTGACCTCTAAGGTCAAGTACCCTTCGGACATTCCCGGAGATGACCGAATATTCCCAAAGAATCCCAGGAATTCAAGCGGATCGACTGCTCCATTAACATTGACGTGACTGGGAAGCCAATTCAGATTGACTGGGGACTTATCAACCGGTGCCGGAAGTGACTGCATCACCACCGGAAGTGATCTTTGATCCGGACGGGACCTCGGAACGGAAGTGACCTTTGACCCGGAAGTGATCTTTGATCCGCAAATCACATCAGCTTCGGCCACATGATGTCATCAGCCTCAGCCTTAGTGCGCGGGAATTTCACCTTTATATACTACTCCAATATCTCAAAATTCGTCCTCCAGCGGTAAAAAGTAAATGCAATTATGATAGTGTATTGGAAGCATTGCTACGATGCTCAAAACCAGTAGTCTAGTAGCCAAATGTCAAAATATGATTTTTGCTGCACCCCTCTGTGAGTAAAGGTTTGGTATGTTTTTATGAAAGATATGCCCTTCTAGTACCAGGAAAACCATGTTTGCCATCTTGTATCACGGTCAGAGCTGAGATATAGGCGTTTAAAAAGGTGCCTCGGAAGAAAATGTCACGATTTATGGAGAGGGGGTAGGGGTACCGAAACTTCTCTAGAATTGTTAATTGTAAGTCGATTTGCTTTCCAGTAGTGTAGGTTTAAGCACAATTAAACAGAGATCATGCTTATTTATAACAATGATCATTTGAACAAATTGTTATGCTTTTGCAGGGGGTCGTTTCCAAATTTCAATAAAATATGTTATATTTAGCTTAAAATTAATTCCAAAGTTTTTTTTACAGGGCATAGATGTCAAGTATATCTGCAGAATATACGCAGATCAATTCAACTGGATACGGAGAGCTACGGGGGAACAATTCAACATTCTAAAATGATAACTTTTCTAAAATGTCACACTATAAACATAGGTGTGTGCAAATGAAGAAATTTCAGTTAAATTTGTAACGTGCACCTGTACGATCTTATATGGTCTCATACTCAATATATCAACAAATTACAATCCTAATGGCATACAAATCTAAATAAAACGATTTTGTCACATTTCAATCATTTCAAAGGAACAATTAAACTTAGGGGCCATCTCATAATTCCAATAATTACTGTGTTTGGAACCCAACATACAGGGCAAATAGGGATAAATTAAGCTAACACCATGCTAATAATTAAGAGATCATTTCTAAAAATCATTTTAGCAATGCAGTTCTACAGAAAACAGGACTGCACATAATCTTACCAAATTATACCAATTAATTACGCTTTACACAAACTTATATATAAATCGGCACATTTCTTTAGTTAAATAAGTCAGTTTGTGTTAAGACAAACATAACCTACAATGAAATTAAACTTAGAATTTCACGATTCATTAACATAAAAAAACAAAAACATGTCAAGTAAATTTAAAATATTTACAAAGCTGATAAACCAACGATGATAAAATGTCCTGAGTGGTTTATTTCAGAGCCTGATACTGATAGCACACATAATGCTTAACACGAAGATATATTCAATCAACACCCATCGTAGGACCATGAAACAGAACAAACGTGGGAAATTATGTTTCTAAGATCAATACACATATTCCTATAACAAAAGTTTGGAATATGATCCAAAGAATAAAAGGTAAAAGCTCCAAGTCTAGTGTTCATCATCTCAACGATGGAAAACAGGCGTAGAGATTGCAAATAATCTAGGCGAAACAATTGCCAAAAACTCTTCGTCAGATAATTATGTACCTAAATTTCAAAGTTTCCAGAAAAGAGAAGAGAAATATGAAATTAAATTCCCCTCCGGTAACCATGAAGGCTATAACGCTATGTTTACAATTGAGGAACTTCATGCTTCTCTCTCGAAAGCTAATGATTCTGCTGTAGGCCCTGATAATATCCATTATCAACTTTTGAAAAATCTACCCGAATCTTCTCTAGGAATTCTATTATGCATATTCAACAGATTTTGGTCAAGAGAAGATTTTCCATCGTCAGGGTATAATGCCATCGTCATACCAGTATCAAAGCCTGGACGACTTTGGTCAAGAGACGACTTTCCACCGTCCTAGCATAATGCCATCTTTATACCAGTATCAAAGCCTGGCCGTAACCATACAGACCCTGGTAATTATCGTCCGATTTCACTGACAAGCTGTGTTTGTAAAACAATGTGATAAATGATCGCCTTGTTTGGTACCTAGAAACTGAAAAGAAACTTACTGATATTCAAGCTGGTTTCCGTAAAAATAGAAGTACCATTGACCATACCATTGATCATTTAGTCAGATTAGATTCGTATGTCAAGAATGCTTTCGCCAAGAGTGAACATGTAGTTTCCATCTTTTTTTATTTAGAAAAAGCCTATGATACTACATGGAAATACGGGATTCTAAAAGACCTTCACACTATGGGATTAAAGGGCCGTTTACCCATTTTCATATCCAACTTTTTGAATGATAGACAATTCCAAGTTCGGTTGGGTGCAACCATGTCTGTTCATTTCGACCAAGATCAAGATGTCCCACAGGGCAGTATTTTGTCTACTACTCTGTCTAGTATCAAGATCAACAGCTTGGCGGAAGTTTTGAAAAATCAATTGATGGTTCACACTTTGTGGACGATTTCAACATTTCGTGCAGTGAAAAAAGTATACACAATATTGAGAGAACGTTACAAATTTGCCTGAATTGAATTCAGAAATGGTGTTTAGAAAATGGCTTCAAATTCTCCAGAATTAAGACAAATTGTATACACTTCTGCAGAAAATATTTCCAGCACAAAGATCCAGTACTAACATTAGATGGAACTGAGATCAAAGTGGTAAAAGAGGTCAAATTCTTAGAAATGTTGTTTGACCACCGACTAACATTCAAATCGCATATAAATTGCTTGAAAGCTAAGTGCACGAAAGCCCTTGATTTGCTGAAGGTAATTGCCAACCATAAGTGGGGAGGAGATCAACAAACACTTCTCCATTTATATCGGTCACTTGTTCGTTCCAAACTTGATTATGGCTCTATTGTTTACAATGGTGCAAGCAAGTCAAACTTGGCAAAGCTAGATCCTATTCTCCATCAAAGATTAAGACTTTGCATTGGAGCGTTCAGAACATACCCTATAAAGACAGCTTGTATGTCGAAGCAGATGAATTTCCTTTTGAACTTCGAAGAATTAAACTATCATTGCAATATATCACAAAATTGCGATCAAATCACTAGAATCCTGCATATAACTGTGTTTTCAAACCTCAGTTCGCGGATCTCTATTTGAAGAAACCCTCCATTATTCCACCTCTTGGAAACCACACATTGTAGCAGCTGGTATTAAAGGAATACTTACTTTATTTTATATAAGTTTCTATTACAAAGGTTAGACTTTTAAAGAAATATAACCAACTATTTTACTGTCGTTGATGGCGATAACCTACTATTTATATTACAATTTGTGAAGCCATGTTTCCGCTTTGAGGTCGACATGGGCGCCGCCAAGTTGCCTGAGAGATGACGTGACTGATGACGTCAGCATTCAGGACAAGGTCACGGCTAACGCTTGATCCAGGGACGTTCCCCGACATTTGAATTACACTGGGTGCGAGTTTTAATTCGAGGGAAAACTGGCGCAGAAAATCCCACTGGGGTAATTCCTACAAGGAAAGGGTTCAGGTTTTCTCCGCCAACGGAACAATTTCTTTCCCCGGATTTTCAACTGAGACTTGCCCGATTCAATTTGGACAAAATTTGAAGCTAAGCGTTGAACTAAAAGAGCGTCCTCTGCAATTGTGAAGTATTTGAGTTGAACGACGATGCTTCTGTGTTTGTAAACATTTTCATGATCACACTTGAGCTACTAAAATCAACTAGAACGTCAGTGCGAATTATCGGTATTATCAACACGATCAACCTTAAATCTCCATGACGTTGTGACGTTTTTAGATGAGTATACACTCACTTCCACTCATCTAAAAACGTCACGCAATGGCGGCTCCAGTGCACGCCGTGGTGAGCAACAAAATATTCAATATTTCTTTTATTTCGCATTCTATTAACATAAATTTCATATAATAAGGTTTGGAATACGATTGTTGATAAATATACTCACACTCAAAAATAAGGTAAGTACTCCTTTAAGCTTAGTCAAATTTTACCTAACAAGCTCTTACCAATTCCACCATGGCAGTTAGCTCAACCAGCTAGAAGTAGATATTTCTCTAACAAAATATAAAAAGGCAGACACGAGCCAGCTCTTGTATACACAAGAATTTGGTCTACTAAGAGAGAAATACAGATCGCATAAGGCTATTTATACAGATGGTTCTAAAGATGGCGAGAGAGTGGCATGTGCTACTATCTTTAGTTCCAAAACTAAAACCTGTCGACTACCACGTGAAAGTTCGATATTAACTGCAGAAGGAAAAGCCATATTGTTGGCTTTAGAAGGTATTGGGTCCAGTAAAAGGAAAAAAATATATCATATTCTCAGATTCACTCTCATGCCTCCAAGCGTTAAAAGTGGAACTTTGACTCATCCCACTATCTTGAGTATTCTACAACTACATGACTGTAGATTTGATCAACAGATTGATATTGTTTTTGTTGGTTGCCTAGTCACGTTGGCATCATAGGTAATACTGAGGCTGACAGGGTGGCTATGGCAGCCCTAGATGCTGAGGTTGATCCTGATGGAATCCCATATAGCGATTTCAGACCCTCTATCTGTACTTATGTGAGACGGCTGTTTCAATCTTTATGGGATGCTCTGAATAATGACAAACTTCAAGAGTTCAAAAAAAACTGTAGGCTATACTCATCTGAACAGCCAGAAACGTTTCGACCAAACCATGATCAGGCGATGTAGAATAGACCATACACGATTAACTCACGAACATTTACTAAAAGGAGCCAGTCCCCAAGGTGTATTCCATGCCATGACGATCTATATATTCATCTGTGGCCACAAACAACAGCACCATTTTTTTCATTTTTTCTTCTCCGGATTATTTGTCCTTGACAGCGCTGAGATCAACTTTACATAATGAATATCTGATGATGCACTGATTCACCCCCGGGTATTTTAACCAGGAAACTGTTCATTTAGTTATGCAGTAAACAGACGAGTTGTTTATCAGTTGGATGGTTGTGGGGGGGGGGGCTACAGCTCCGTGGCCCCTGTCTGTGGTTTTGCTGAGATGTTCGACATGGCTGAATACCCCGTCATACTATTATAAGTCAATTTAGCTTAAAACTATCCAGGCGCGTTCACTACAAAAATACTTTTTATTTCATTATATGAGAAAAATGATGAATTTATCCGATATTTGGATACGGCCCCTCAGCAATGCCATCGTTTATTCGCCAATGATTTTTGTTTTGTATTATGTAGGATCTCTGGTTACTGTCGATCACATGTATGATAAAATATAGCATATTGACTAACAAATGACAAAGTTATGGAAATTTTAGTACGCCTACCTCATTCTTTTAATTCACTAAGTTTTTTCCAGAGGCACATCTTGAAACCCCGAAATCTCAGCTCTGACCGTGATACAAAAGGGCAAACATGGTTTTCCTGGTACTAGAAAGGTATATCTCTCACAAAAATATGCTAAACCTTTACTCACAGGGGGGTGCAGTAAAAATCGATTTTAAGCCTCTCTTGAGAATTGGCTACTAGACTACAGGTTAAATGGCCCCAGAACGTTTACTTTGGAACTATGGGGCCTTGTCGTGTCTCCTATAATCCAAGATTTTATCATATATGTCGGCCATCTTGGATTTTGGAAATCCCGAAAAATTCAGGAGGACTCCTAGGCTAAAATTGAATAATAAGCATAAAGGAAGCTACTTTTATCCGCTCTGTAACGGTAATTTCGCTAAGCCACCTGACTATATATACACTTACCAGAATTATAGCCAGCATGTTGAATGCGACTTCAGCACAGTTCATTCTACAAGAGAGAGGAATATGGATGAGCTACTCTGCAAAATACTGTATAATATGGTAACGGAGAAAACATACGAATGTTACATTCGAAGCCGAGTTTAGCTTAGAGCCCGTTTGGAGAGCAAGTGAAGAAGTTGATTGTTACGACGCGACATGGTCTGATGCAGACATTAAGTAGCAAGCCATCCTCAATAAATAAGCCCCACGATCAAAATCGGGACATCTCACTAACATGAAGCTATTAGCCCCAGATTCCAAGTATATATACACACAAGGAAGAGAAGCGGCCAACAGTTTTCAATTAAGTTGGCAAGCCATCATGATAAATTCGCATCAACTCGAGTATAATGCATATAGACTCATGCTTTTATGCCAAAGACTCGAAATATGGAACTTGTTGCTTTCTCGCTTATGCTCAGCATTAAGAGGATAGAACAAGGTCTGGTTGGCTCGGTGTCAGTATAATGTGATTGAGTGGGGTGTCATGTCTGCCAACGGCACGATATTTCAGTGGGACAACACTATAAAATGGCAGCATTAGATCTGCTCTCTTACAAGTGGGCTACATCAGATATCTAGGGTAGGTTAGCTTTCCTGGCGCAATATTGGTCTTCTATGAGTAGTAGGTAGACCGCATATTCAGTCCTATTTTCCAGGGAGGTAACTCTTGGTGCCCTTTTTTCCAGGTTAAAGGTATAGGGGACGCCCCATCGCCTTTCACCTCTGGGGCGCCTGGGGCGCCAGGGGGCGCCACCAGCTCAAGGTCACGTGGAGGTCAAAAGTAGTTCCGGCAACCTGTAACCTTTATATTCCTCCGCGGACAGAACGTAGTCCCATGTCAACCAAGTGACTTCCAATGTTAATGTATACGGGGAATGCCTAAAAAGAGTATGGGAATAGACGTTTTGTGACAGGGGTGGGTCCCTAGTGGACCGAATGGGTCGAGTGAGGTGTCAAAGTGAAGCGCTCCTCTAGGGCCATTCAGTCATGGGTGGGTGCATGTAAAATTAGGATTTTTTCCCGAAACTATAAAAAGCGGAACACGGACTTTACCCCTAAACTAGGGGAAAACCCCTATCAACTCTAGCCAAAAGGGCTAATATCGGTCTCCGGGCTTATCGGGGCCTGCCTATCAAGTCAATGGGGTGGGTGCATGTAAAATTAGGATTTGTCCCCGAAAATATAAAAAGCGGAACACGGACTTTACCCCTAAACTAGGGGAAAACCCCTATCAACCCTAGCCAAAAGGGCTAATATCGGTCCCCGGGCGTATCGGGGCCTGCCTATCAAGTCAATGGGGTGGGTGCATGTAAAATTAGGATTTTTTCCCGAAACTATAAAAAGCGGAACACGGACTTTCAAAAAAACCCCTATCAACCCTAGCCAAAAGGGCTAATATCGGTCCCCGGGCTTATCGGGGCTTGCCTATCAAGTCAATGGGGTGGGTGCATGTAAAATTAGAATTTTTTCCCGAAACTATAAAAAGCGGAACACGGACTTTACCCCTACAATAGGGGTCTGTATTATACAATATAAGGGAAAATGCCTGTATGGGGTATGGGGATGGTCAATTTTTTTCGTGGGCTTTACTATGGCTTGTGGGGTCTCGTTTTTCTCGTTTCGCCAAGAAAATGACAATGGGAAGGGTCCCGGAGCGAATCGGTGAATTTTTTGGGAAAAGTCACCGAGGTCTGTATATAGGCCTATAGGCTGGCAAACCTGGCAAATTCGCACACGTTCATTGTGATATGGGTTGCTTGGATTTGTTTTTCACGTCTCGTCATTTAGAACACGATGGGAAGGGTCCCTGAGCGAAACGGTGAAATTTTTGGAAAAGTACCATATAGCCCATATAGCTCCATACTGGCTATGGGGATATAGGTCCATCCTGGGAAATTCACACACGTTCATTGTGATATGGGTTGTGGGGTCTTGTTTTTCTCGTCTCGTCATTTAGAACACGATGGGAAGGGTCCCGGAGCGAAACGGTGAAATTTTTGGAAAAAGCTCACCGAGGCCTGGGTAGGCCCATAGGCTGGCTATGGGGTATAGGTCCAACCTGGGAAATTCACACACGTTCATTGTGATATGGGTTGTTTGGTCTTGTTTTTCACGTCTCGTCATTTAGAACACGATGGGAGGGTCCCGGAGCGAAGCGGTGAAATTTTTGGAAAAAGTTCACCGAGGCCTGGGTAGGCCCATAGGCCTATACTGCATGGCTATGGAGGTATAGGTCCATACGGGATGAACGTTTTGGGGTCTAGGTGAGCCCCTTATGATCCTATGGTGTCGTATGAGGTCTTATTTTGAAGCTCCCATGGAGTTTGTAATGTATCGACTAATGGTTCGTCCGTGTGCAATAGTCTGCGCATGCGCAGTCTGGCCGTAGTATAGAAAGCAGCCATGTTGGGGGGGTATGTGGGGGGTGTGTTTGGGGTAGAGATGGACCACTATGGGTCCAAATGGGTTGTGGGAGGTGTCAAAGTGAAGCTTGTGCGGGGTAGAGTCAGAATGGCGTGTTTTTAAGTGCAAGTCGTGTCAATCTGCGCATGCGCAGTTGGGTGTAGTAAGTAAAGTGGCCATTTTGGGGGTGCGTGGAGGTGTGTTTGGGGTAGAGAGGGACCATCCTTGGTCCGATTGTGTCGTGGCAGGTGTTATCTTGTAGCTCTCGGGGTGTACATCCCGATTTGAGGGATGTTCACGTCATCTGTGACGTCATCGGTGACGTCATCAGTAGGAGTAGTAGCGAAAGTGGGCATTTTGGGCCAGTGAAGGAAGGTATTTGGTGTCGAGATGAACCACACATTATACCACATCTTTGTTGTGTTATACCACATCTGTCCCGCATTATACCATATATGTCCTGTATTATACCATACCTGTCCTATGTTATATAATATCTGTCCTGTATTGTACCATATTTGTTCTCTATTATACCATATATGTCCTGTATTATACCAAATCTGCCCTGTATTATACAGTATCTGTCCTGTATTATACCAAATCTGTGCTGTATTATACAATATCTGTCCTGTGTTATACCATATCTGTGCTGTATTATACAATATTTGTCCTGTATTATACAATATCTGTCCAGTATTCTGCAATATGTTCTGTATTATACCAAATCTGTCCTGTATTATACAGTATCTGTCCTGTATTGTACCATATATGTCCTGTATTATACCATATCTGCTCTGTATTATACAATATTTCTCCTCTATTATATCATATCTGTGCTGCATTATACCATATCTGTCCTGTATTGTACCATATATGTCCTGTATTATACCAAATCTGTGCTGTATTGTACAATATTTGCCCTCTATTATACCATATCTGTGCTGTATTATACCATATCTGTCCTGAATTATACCATATCTGTGCTGTATTATGCAATATCTGTCCTGTGTTATACAATATCTGTCCTGTATTATACCAAATCTCTCCTGTTTTGTATCATATTTGTCCTGTATTATACAATATATGTTCTGTATTATACCAGATCTGTGCTGTATTATACAGCATCTGTCCTGTATTATACCAAATCTGTGCTGTATTATACAATATATGTTCTGTATTATACCAAATCTATCCTGTATTATACGGTATATGTCCTGTATTATGCCAAATCTGTGCTGTATTATACCATATCTGTCCTGTATTGTACCATATATGTCCTGTATTATACAATATATGTTCTGTATTGTACAATCGGATAGCCGTTGTCGTGAATAACAACAAGTTCAGCAATGTTCACACAGTTTATTATCCCCAATGTTACATCATACCCAGGCTGGGGGAGCCGCCCTGGCCATGTTTGGTATGTTCACAGCAAAACAAATTGAAATATCAAACACCATGTTTTATTATTTAACGCACCGTCACATTAGGTACAAGTGTTTACTGATCTCAAGTCAACGATCAGCATGTAGACATATAGAGTATGTACGGCATGTTATGGTATTCATCAGTGCATGGGTGAAGCATTCAGCCGATGGGGTGGTCGCTCAGCTTGGTAACGAAAAACGTAACATTGGTCACCTTCTCCACTGTCCACTTGGTGTTGGGGCGTTGTTGTTGGGCCCATTCCAAGGGATCCACGGTGTCCAGTTTCTACAGCATCGTCTCTAGCGACACTCGGTTAATGACGGTAAACGGTTGGTCAAATACCTGGATGTTCCTGCTCGGGTAAAAGTATCGGACTTGGACTGTCTCCTTATGCTGCAGCACATAACCAAACGCCAGATTCAATCTGAAGGCCGTAGTTTGGTCGTTGAAGATGGCTTCCACGTAGCTACGTAGACGGGCGAGGTCGGCCAGTCGGAAATTGTAGATATCTTGAATAGGGCGATGACATTGAAACATTGCCGTATCATGGACCAATGGCGCCGATAGATGTCACTCACTGGATGGGCGTCCTGTAACAGATCGCTAGGAACATTTATGGGCTCGTCCAGAAAATGTTCGATGTTGTCAGGCGTATGACTCGAAACCGTAACGGTGAGGTCCGGCTGGATATCCAGGCTCTTCTGAACTGTGGGTATAGGCGGGCTCTCCGTCATCGCATCACCAGTGGCGTTCGTCTCCCCCGGCTCATCTTCACTGGGTCTGACCTTCCACGGCTCCTCTTCAGTGGAAAGTTGTCGCCCAAACCGTAGAGACGGGGCATGAATCAAACGCTGATGGCGTCTTAACTGACTGCGTCGTTTGAAGAGTTGACCACAATCCTTACAGTGTTCCGTCGCGCCCTCGTGGAATGAGCGTTCGTGGCGCAGTAAATGATCCTTCCGATTAAATGCCCGTGCGCAGGTCATACAAGTATACCGTGCATAGTTGTGGGTGGAGGCCTTGTGGCGGTGCAAGTCGTGCAGACGAGTAAACTGCTTCTGGCAAGTTGTGCAAGTGAACATCTTGGTGGTTGAGAGAGTGTCTGATGAAACGGCCAGGTCGCTTCACTTTTATAGCACGCTAGCTGGTGATCTATTTTTAGCACACTCAGTTCAACTATCCCCAAGTCGAGGGCTGAGCCGTGACATCTTCGTTCACCTCCGTGTCTCTTCGGTCACCTCCGTAACTACCCGGCTGTTCCCGTGTAAACCCGGATGGATCTCCGTGTCTCTTCGGTGACCTCCGTGACATCTTCGGTCACCTCCGTGTCTCTTCGGTCACCTCCGTACCGTCAACGATCAAGCATGTAGACATATAGATTATGTACGGCATGTTATGGTATCATCAGTGCATGAGTGACGCATTCAGCCGATGGGGGTGGTCGGTCAGCTTGGTAACGAAAAACGTGGCATTGGTCACCCTCTCTACGACCCATTGTGTGTTGGGGTGTTGTTGTTGGGCCCATTCCAAGGGATCCACGGTGTCCAGTTTCTCCAGCATCGCCTCTAGCGACGCCCGGTTAATGATGGTAAACGGTTGGTCAAATACCCGGATGTTACTGCTCGGGTAAAAATATCGGGCTTGGTCTGTGTCCTTATGCTGCAGAACATAACCAAACGCCAGATTCAACTTGAAGGCCGTAGTTTGATCGTTGAAGATGGCTTCCACGTAGCTGCGTAGACGGGCGAGGTCGGTCAGTCGGAAATTGTAGATATCTTGAATAGGGCGATGACGGTAGAAACAGTTTCGGATCATGGGCCAATGGCGCCGATAGATGTCACTCACTGGATGGTCTTCGTGTAACAGATCGCTAGGAACATTTATGGGTTCGTCCACGAAGTGTACTTTGCCATTCACGTCGTACAAGATCTGGCCCAAGGTCTTGTCGTCGGAATTTGACTGTTGAATTAGGGCGACATCAACATCGGCCCTCGTGCGATGGGTGGGAGTTCCCCCTGTATCGATATTGATGCCTACGGGCTCTTCTACCTGCAAACGTGGCTGCGGAACAGGGTGTCGTGTGCGTTGGTGTCGCAGCAACTGACTGGTCAGTTTGAAAAGCCGACCACATTCTTCGCATGGACGCTTGGGTACTTCATGGCGTGCACGTGTGTGGCGCTGTAAATGATCCGGTCGCTGAAACGACAGTGTATATATCGTACAGCTATATCGGACGGTTCCTTCGTGCTTGGTAGCCTCATGGCGGCGCAAGTCGTGCAGACGAGTGAATGATTTCGAGCACGTAGTACAAGTGAACATCTTGGTGGTTGACAGAGTGTCTGATGAAACGGCCAGGGCGCTTCCCTTTTATACCACGCTAGCTGGTATCATGTTCGGGCACCTCCGTGTCTCTTCGGTGATCTCCGTGACATCTTCGGTGACCTTCGTGTCTCTTCGGGCACCTCCGTGACATCTTCGGTGACCTCCGTGACATCTTCGGGCACCTCCGTGTCTCTTCGGCCACCTCCGTGTCTTATCGGGAAGTGACCGAAGAGACTCGGAAGTGAACGACATTGTGGGAAAAACCCCACGACAGGTCAGTACATGTGCTATCATGTTCACACTCCGTCACCGAAAAGACATGGACTGAAGATGGCGGACCTCGCCCGGTGGTGGTGGTGGTGGTGGGAGCTCCCGTGTGGCAGAGCTCTTGGATCGGAGCTCTTGGAGATCAAAGCGTGTGGAGCTCAGAGCTCGGAAGTGACATTTGCATATGACCTCTGTGAGGTCACTTCCGCTTCCGTTCACGTGACCGGAACTGACCTTTGACCCCGGCGCGCGCTAACAATACCGGATAAAATTGCGCGCCGGGGTCAAAGGTCAGTTCCGGTCACGTGAACGGAAGCGGAAGTGACCTCACAGAGGTCATATGCAAATGTCACTTCCGAGCTCTGAGCTCCACACGCTTTGAGCTCCAAGAGCACCCATCCAAGAGCTCTGCCACACGGGAGCTCCCACCACCACCACCACCACTACCGGGCGAGGTCCGCCATCTTCAGTCCGTGTCTTTTCGGTGACGGAGTGTGAACATGATAGCACATGTACTGACCTGTCTGTGGGGTTTTTCCCACAATGTCGTTCATTTCCGAGTCTCTTCGGTCACTTCCCGAAAAGACACGGAGGTGGCCGAAGAGACACGGAGGTGCCTGAAGATGTCACGGAGGTCACCGAAGATGTCACGGAGGTGCCCGAAGAGACACGGAGGTCACCGAAGATGTCACAGAGATCACCGAAGAGACACGGAGGTGCCCGAACATGATACCAGCTAGCGTGCTATAAAAGAGAAACGGCCTGGCCGTTTCGCCAGACACTCTGTCAACCACCAAGATGTGTACTTGTACTACGTGCTCGAAATCATTCACTCGTCTGCACGACTTGCGCCGCCATGAGGCTACCAAGCACGAAGGAACCACCCGGTATAGCTGTACGATATGTACACTGTCGTTTCAGCGCCCGGATCATTTACAGCGCCACACACGTGCACGCCATGAAGTACCCAAGCGTCCATGCGAAGAATGTAGTCGGCTTTTCAAACTGACCAGTCAGTTGCTGCGACACCAACGCACACGAAACCCTGTTCCGCAGCCACGTTTGCAGGTAGAAGAGCCCGTAGGCATCAATATCGAGACAGGGGAAACTCCCACCCATCGCACGAGGGCCGATGATGATGTCGCCCTAATTCAACAGTCAAATTCCGACGACAAGACCTTGGGCCAGATTTTGTACGACGTGGAGGGCAAAGTACACTTCGTGGACGAACCCATAAATGTTCCTAGCGATCTCTTACAGGACGCCCATCCAGTGAGTGGTATCAATCGGCGCCATTGGCCAATGATACGGCACTGTTTCAATCTTCATCGCCCTATTCAAGATATCTACAATTTCCGACTGACCGACCTCGCCCGTCTACGTAGCTACGTGGAAGCCATCTTCAAAGATCAAACTACGACCTTCAGATTGAATCTGGCGTTTGGTTATGTGCTGCAGCATAAGGAGACAGTCCAAGTCCGATACTTTTACCCGAGCAGTAACATCCAGGTATTTGACCAACCGTTTACCATCATTAACCGAGTGTCGCTAGAGACGATGCTAGAGAAACTGGACACCGTGGATCCCTTGGAATGGGCCCAACGACAATGCCCCAACACCAAGTGGACAGTGGAGAGGGTGACCAATGTTACGGTTTTCGTTACCAAGCTGACCGGCCCCCTCGGCTGAATGCGTCACCCGTGCACTGATGAATACCATAACATGCCATACATACTCTATATGTCTACATGCTGATCGTTGACTTGAGCTCAGTAAACACTTGTACCTAATGTGACGGTGCGTTAAATAATGAAACATGGTGTTTGATATTTCAATTTGTTTTGCTGTGAACATACTAAACATGCCCAGGGCGGCTCCCCCAGCCTGGGTATGATGTAACGTTGGGGATAATAAACTTTATTGACATTGCTGAACTTGTTGTTATTCACGACAACGGCTATCCGATTGTATAATACAGAACATATATTGTATAATACAGGACATATATGGTACAATACAGGACAGATATGGTATAATACAGCACAGATTTGGTATAATACAGGACATGTACTGTATAATACAGGACATGTACTGTATAATACAGGACAGATTTGGTATAATACAGAACATATATTGTATAATACAGCACAGATTTGGTATAATACAGGACAGATACTGTATAATACCGTAAAGATTTGGTATAATACAGAACATATATTGTATAATACAGGACAAATATGGTACAAAACAGGACAGATTTGGTATAATACAGGACAGATATTGTATAACACAGGACAAATATTGCATAATACAGCACAGATATGGTATAATTCAGGACAGATATGCTCAACCAGTTCAAGGCAGCTGGCAACATGAAATATGACTTTCGTCTACATACCCAAAATAAACGGAGATGGTCTCTTTTCTCACTACTAACACATATGGGCGGCCATTTATGTCAAAATTACTAGCTCGGGTTGTGCAGCCTAACTCACAACAGACAACGTATTTAACGATATAAAGTGTTGGTTTGAACGATTATTTCATCTTTTTGCAAACAAGGAACCTAACTCTAAACGCATATTTCATCTCTCTCCAAAGGAAGAATCTAACTGTGAACGAAAAGTGAAGATACGGAAATACAAGCGAACTCAGAACGAACAGCATATTTCAGCACGTACAACGTATCAGAGAACGAACGACCTGTTTCAGAACGAGTTTTATAATCGAGGGGGCGCTCAGCAGACGGGAGACCACTCGAGCGCCTCTGTCTGCTCCTCCCCCACATTTTGACACCATTTTGAGGGGTGGCTCTCGTTTACATGTGCGGCTCATAGTAAGGAGTCTCACAAGATGAGAATGACAAGTCCCTATGAATTTTTGTCTGATATCTGAAGTTCAAAACTTTTGGTACACTTTAACCCAGGGGCAAAAAAGAACCACACTCATTCATGACCTGAAATAGCGGCCGAGTTTCACGTCATAAATCTTTCTACCATCTGGAATGACCCGAATATTTCCGGAAATAATTTCCGAAGGAACGTTGTTCGTTGTGAAACAGCTCGTTCGTTCAGAGTTATACTCTTCGTTTAGAAATAGGTCACTCTGTGTCAGACTGGCTATTCGTTCAGAACTAGGCTTTTCATTCTGTGTTTGCATTCGAACATCGTGCCGTTTGTTTTCGGTTTGAGTATACGTTCAGAGTTAAGGTTTTTTTATTTGCAGGAATATAGAATGCGTTTAAGACTACAGTGTACATTGTAAGATATGCTGTCTTTTCTGAGTTTGGCTTTACCTTTTGTAATTGCTAATTTTGACATGAATGGCTGCCTATAAACACAGTCGAACAGTTGAGCAAACATGTGCAGACGGCAGCTCCATGTGCCAGATCACGTGATTCACAGACGCTGAGGTTAACGTGCTGTCGTGAGGAAATCCGAGTTGTGCTGTTTGCAGTGTCGACGAAACTCCACTGTCTCTTCACAAATCTCAAAAAGTTAGAATGTAGTTCATTTTTATTGGTACCAGACTGTTTTTTCCCGTGCAAATCATAAATATCGAAACAATGGACCACAAGGAAGACAGCCGGCCTCAAATTCGGGTTTTGGCCGAAGTATCGTCGAATCTGGGTGAGTAGTGTTTCATCTATTCACAAGGTACCCATGGCCATAGCGTCAATTTTTGTTTTCTCTTTCGACTTAGGCAAATGAAATTTGTCAAATATATTCCTGCAAATAGCACAAGATCAAAATACCATGATAAAATGACGAGATAGTTTTGTTTCAGGATTGCTTCCCCTGCTGTGTAATGCTTTAGAATACGCTAGTTCTCCTAGTTCTGAATCCGGCCGCTTCAGGGCTGGTGTGCTATTCCAGTGTTTAAGGGACCGTCTGTAATTCTCCAAATTTTTTTGCAGTATTTGTGAGGCGAATTTGTACCTAAAAAAAAAGGAAATTATTGTCCACAGTTTTCGAAAAAACAAAACAAAAAAGGGTTCTTTTTCGGTCACAAGAATATTTCTTTACATAGTCAATAATTTTGTGGTCCGATTATTATTATTATTATTTGTATATATACCGGTAATTGAGTTATTTTAAAAGTATTTTATTTTAACAATCATTGTGTTGGTGTTGAGAGCGTCCTTCATCAGTTTTCAAGCAATCACACAAGATATTTAGAATTGATGTTGAAATTGAATCAAGTCATTAGGCCTACAGGCAACAAGGAATGGAAGCAGTCTTCTCGAGGGGATGGGGGGTGATTGTTTATGCAAAATGTCCCCTATCTTTCTAGCCTTATAGCTAGGATTTCCAGCTGCAGTAGGCTATACAGGCTATTTCATTCCAGTTCACTTTGGAAGCATCGCATCAATTAAGTAGCAGACAATATCAATTAATTACAGTAAATGTCCCCTGGTGCACCGAAGTTGCCATCTTCACAAGTCCAGGTAAATCCTAAATCCTCGCAGAGGGTTTACCTGGACATTTTTAAATTTGATTCGAATAAGTTCTTGAGTCAATGGCTCTATTATACAATCTCGTACATTTCATCCCCCACGCTTGTTTTGAATTGGCATGTCGGTATCCCCAGTCTGCAGTTTTTTCTTTGACTTCCGATGTCGATTTCCGCTTGACATCAAAGCAGTTTGGCCTGCGATGAAATTGAAATCTGTCACATCTCATATATACCTCGCAGCAGATTGGCCTAATCAACTAGCTTAGCGCGTTCACTGATTGGGTTTATTCAGGGGAAACCCCTTGCTCTATTTATATCCAGAAATTGTGGGAAACTAACCAAGCCAGTGTATCTATCCCAACAGATCAATCAGTACACTGGCTCGCGAGGATGTGAAGTGGCTGGAGTATTCCGTTCATCTAACCATCTGTCTATCCATCGGCCATGTGTTCCAAGTTTCTTTCCTGGCAATAACTTTCCATAGATTCAACCAATTCTGGTATGTGGGTATGTTTTCTTGCGACATCGCCTTGGGATTGCATTGTGCCCAATCTTAATAAATTAATATCCTACATGAATCAATGCTCTCCAACGTGTCGCTATGTATAGGATCTTACTGATTTCAATTGAAAGACATTAATGAATATTTAATAGTTTTATGACATCACGATCACATTTTAACTCCATTACTTGCAGTCGGGGAATTTGGGGATAGGGTCCTCGATCGTCTCCGCTTTAAGGTAGCTACCCACAATATGGCGCCAACCTGGCGGGAGCACGGCAACATGCTGAAGATACCCTGCCAGTGTGGCATCTGATTTGGCTGAGCCAACCAAAAAAACCCTAACATTATGTTCCCTTCAAAGCATGAGCTCTTGGGATTGGTTGACACTCAAGTTACTGCAAGCTGGTTGTGAGAAGCACCATATCCAAATCGGGAAGCAGATAAGATTCAATTTTAATTAGATTGGCATTGTGTCCATGCCCGGTTATAGAATATATATTGTCTCAGAGTTACATGTAGATACAAGGTGTCACAGTGTCCTTTTTAAGGACACAACTATAAAATCAAATGATCATTTTTCCACAAAATCAAATGACTTTATTTTAGAAAACTCATAGATTAGGGTGAATATCAGGGGCGAAATGCACAGTAGTTTGTGTAAAACACTCAAAGAACACAAACTGACAATATTTTGGCATGTTCAACACCATTTAAGTGATATTAGCCATTTTGCAAAATTAGTTTTTTTCAAATAACGACACAGCTATTTTCAAACAAGGACTTTGGCGAAGATCCTGCAT
The DNA here is from genome assembly GCA_036873755.1 of Hanleya hanleyi. Classification (NCBI taxonomy): domain Eukaryota; kingdom Metazoa; phylum Mollusca; class Polyplacophora; order Lepidopleurida; family Hanleyidae; genus Hanleya; species Hanleya hanleyi. The sequence continues at coordinate 96,339 of JAVTVY010037717.1, forward strand.
CTGACCCTGTGACTAGCTTGCACCAGTACAGTTAAATACGTTTTCTTTAGTTTGTTCTAGGTCTTTAGCATATACACCCCCCCCCCCAGCATACGGGCCTAATTACACATTTATTTGCATGTAAATATCCATTTCGAGACTTGATAGTACAATTGCATTTTGCATTATTTGAATGAAAAAAAAAACACAAATTTTTACCAGTACTACAAATTTTATGCATGCAACTTTACAGTTAGTCTTTATTTGTTTTGGAAAGGTTATACCAGAATTTGATGAGGATCCTAATATGGAGGATGGAGTGATTGAGGATGAATGTGTTCACGTAAGTATCACAGCCTTTCTTTGACAGAAGTAAGACACCAGGAATATTTATCATATATTTGCCAGTGAGTTTGAACAATTTGCTCAGTGGATACTCTGCACCAAATCCCATGCCACTCGTATCTAGCTAAGATTCATAGCGTCTCCCTTCCCTCACCGCTATGCCGACGACAAATACATTTCCCTGGTGGTAACTCGAACATCTCCATGGTGCACTTATTATTACCTTTGCGCCCTATTGGACCTTCATTAACTTGAGAAAAAGGGCCGCCATGAATAAAAATACCATAATCGATGTTGTGATCATCATCCCCTGTATACACGGGGTCTATTATGACGGAAATGCCCATCTTCTTGACCTCGATTTCAGGTGATTTTGAGGCTCCATAGGGATAATTTTAACGTCTGTAATTAATTTTTGACTGACGAATGGCCATTTAGTCTGCCATTTCTGTATTTTTATACGCCCGCCAAAAGGCGGACGTATTTTGTGATGGCGGTTTCCGTCCGTGTGTCCGTCCGTCGTGTCCGGTCTATATCTGGGACAGTTTTCTATCAACAGTTCTAATTTTTGATGAGTGGATACCCTATGGGGAGACGATATGTCGCGTACCAAAATGAAGGTCAAGGTCAGAGGTCAAAGGTCACTGGCCTAAAAAACAGGAAATCACTGAAGTGTTCGTGTCCGGTTTATATCTGTGAACGTTTTCTATCCACAGTTGCAATTTTTTTGTGAGTGGATACCCTAGGTGGAGACGATGTGTCGCGTACCAAAATTCAGGTCGTGGTCGGAGGTCAAAGGTCACTGTTGCCTAAAATCAGGAAATCATTGATCGTTGACAGTTTTCTATCTACAGTTCTAATTTTTGGTGAGTGGATGCCCTAGGGGGGAACGATATGTTGCATACCAAATGTAGGTCGAGGTCAGAGGTCAAAGGTCAGTGTGATCGAAAAATCAGGAAATCATTAAAAATTTCTAATTTTTTGTGAGTGGATTCAATAGAGGGAAATGAAGTGTCGCACACCAAAATAAAGGTCAAGGTCAAAGGTCACTGTGTCCCCAAAATCAGGAAATTATTAAAAATAACATTTTTTTATATCAGTAGATACATTAGGGGGACACGATGTGTCACAAATTAAAATGTAGGTCAAGGTCAAAGGTCAAGGTCACTGTGACCCCAAAATCGTGAAATTGTTAAAAATCATAAAATCGTAATTTTTTTAGTCCGTTGAGAAATCGTTTTGTCATGTACCAACATTTAGATCCAGGTCAATAGTCAAGGTCACTGTGACCCCAGAATCAAGGTCAAAGGTCAGTGTCACCTAAAAATCAGGAAATCATCAAACGATTACTATTTTTTGTGAGTGGATTCAATAGGGGAAATGAAGTGTCGCACGCCAAAAATTAGGTCAAGGTCAAAGGTCAAGGTCACTGACCCCAAAATCGTGAAATTGTTAAAAATCATGATTTTTGTGTCCATTGAGAAATTACGGGGAGACGGTTTGTCATGTACCAAAATTTAGGTGAAGGTCAATAGTCAAGGTCACTAGGACTGCGGAATCAAGAAATCTTTAAAAATTATTTTTTTGTGCCAGTAAATACATTAGGGGGACATGATGTGTCATGTACCAAAATGTAGGTCAAGGCCGAGCATCCGGTTACTGTGACCCCCAAAATCCAAAAGTTGTTTTGGTGTCTACTGATACATTGACGGAAGACGATGTGTCGTGTACCAAAATTTAGGTCAAGGTCAAAGGTCAAGGTCACTGTGACCCCAAAATCAGGAAATCATTCAAAGTAACTTTTTTTCTGCCAGTTTATACATTAGAGGGACATGATGTGTTGCATATCAAAATGTGGGTCCAAGGTCAAGGTCACTGTGACCCCAAAATCAAGAAATCATTAAAAGTCACATTTTCATATGCCTGTCAAAGACGAGGTCGTGTAATGCGATGTTGGGATCTGTCTATTCATCCAATAACATTTGTTGTCCATGCAATATGTCTAGTTTCAAGGTATGAATTGTTACCAAATTTTTAGTATACCTTACTCGCATGGCAAAGAGGAGCCATACATTTTGAGATCAATTTGTCAAAGGTCAAGGTCACAGTCTTCCCAAAACTGAATCAGTTTTAGCTGACTATATGTGTTAGGTTGGAATATTCAGAGTTCTCTCCCCTACATGTATATGGCAGTTATCCTGTCATGCCTGTGGAGTTTTCTCCCATGTTTGAAACAGCTGCATTTAGTTAAACTGTTGTGAAATAAAAACCATAAATTTACTAATTTCATACCTGTTTATTAACTCAAGAACAAAGGTTTACTTCATCACTTTCTTCTTCTTTCATGAAAAATTATCTCGACTGAAAGGAAACTACTATTTTCTTGTGATTGACTATTGTCGATTTCAGTGTGGGATATGTGAGCTCTCGGCTCTTGCTTCAAGGTCAACTAGTTAACAAGATTTGAGCTCATTTTAGTTTATCATTCAATAGAAGATGTGATATATGTTACATTCTCAGGCACAAAATTGTAGACCTTTCTCTGGACTGCTAGTTATCAATTGCAATCAAGGCTATTAAACAACCTTGAAATTTGGACCAATGTAATTCCAGATATACGGGCGTATATTGAAGCCCCTTGGGCTCTTGTTCTTCATGGCGGCCCATTTTCTCAATTTAATGAAGGTCCAATAGGGCGCAAAGGTAATAATACGTGCGCCATGGAGATGTTCGAGTTACCACCAGGGAAATGTATTTGTCGTTGGCATAGCGGTGAGGGAAGGGAGACGCTATGAATCTTAGCTAACTCATATCGTGATATTGATTTTTGCTCTTTATCCGAAAAATCTGTGATGAACAGATTATGATATATCCCGACATTCATCAGCCCTTAACACCCATGTCCGCCCTTCAGCCCTCTGGCTGATATGGAGGTCTCGGGCTGACATGTACCAAGGCTGATATGGAAATGGGTAGATATACATGTATAACCTATGAACATATAGATTATTGTTTGTTTGTTTTTTTATATCCGGCCAGATTGCTTGTTGCTTGTAACAGCCTGCAACTGCAGATCACAGATTTTTCGGATAAAGAGCAAAAATCAATATCACGATATGAGTTAGCTAAGATTCATAGCGTCTCCCTTCCCTCACCGCTATGCCAACGACAAATACATTTCCCTGGTGGTAACTCGAACATCTCCATGGCGCACGTATTATTACCTTTGCGCCCTATTGGACCTTCATTAAATTGATCGACTCGGAATGATACAGGCATTTCAGGCAACCAAGTCAACTTACATGTATTTATTCCTACGAAGTAGGCTACAGATCGCAAATTGTCCGGTAATGAGTGAGTGAGTCAGTCCATCCGAATCCTTTCGTCGGCAAAATAAGGAGAACCGTTGACATTAGAACCTTGATTTTTGGCATGAACGTGCATTAGGGCATTGTTACCAGCAAGTTCTGATCTGAAATAATTCTGATTAAAATTAGATTTATAATTAACACTTCAGTATATTGTTATAAATGCATACCATCCATGTGGCCTTTAACAGTATCATGTTCCTTTTATGACCATGAAGCCATGGGACCTCCTTATCAGTGGATTTAAAAGTCATTAAGGCTTGTCCTTGGAACAAACACAGAGAGAGGCTCCATCCCAGCCTTGTGGTTTTTAACAGTGATTTATATCCAAGCCCACTGAGATAAGGCCGGTTTCTACTCTGCTGCTTGTCACATCAAGTTACAGTGGTCGGTGTCCTGTATAGCAGATATAGTATATTATTGCATGCCTGTCCACTACCCTGGAACATTTCCTAGCTTAGACATTAAACAGCCCCATAAACTTGCCATCAAATGGGATAAGGCTGGGAGTACAAGAATGTGCGGTGTATTTTCTGTGGACTGTGTAGGCTGTACAGTCTGAATGAAGACAGCCTAGCAGAATTAGTTAAAGCTAGGTGGTTTAACGTTTATCAATGAAGAAAATCATCGATCAACCGCCATAGAATATAATGTGAAACAAGAAAACCGGAATAGTACATTCATCAGATTGCCAATGCCCAAAATGTGTTGTCTCATATATCTAGATAACAACGTGATGTAGAGACGCTATTTATTCGTCTTTGTACCGGTTATGCTCAGGAGAATGACATAGAATCATTATTATCTTGTGCATAGAAGGTGTTGGTCTTGAGTTGAATTACCGTAAACTACATAAATGCTACCTTTCTACTATAGTACTATATATAAAAATTTGTTGTATTGTTGGGAAAATAATGTGATTCAAAAAGTTGTTTTGATCCTGTACAAGGGCACTGAAAACCATTAAAGAGATGTAAATGTATTTTCACAGGTAAAGCTTGAAATCTACTGAACCTATATTATTCAATCTGTTTCCTTTAATTAAAAAATTGTAAAATTAAATCGGCGAGTGTTATTTATTTTGGAATAAAGGCGCATTAGGAGACTGTTACCAACAAGTTCTGAGCTGACCAACTTTTGATGAAAATTTCTGGTGATTTTTGATGAAAATCACTGGCGATTCTGACTTGGACGGTGCCCATCTTAATATAGGCAGGATTTCAACTGGGGGTGGGGATTTCCAAGAGTTCAGTTCGCGTTCGAGTCCTAATGCCTACTGTACTTCGTAGGTCCTGTGACGTTAGTCACACTGCCATGTCATATATCGAAGGATACACATATATCAAGATATACCGAGTTCGCGATACCATGGAGACCAGATTATTATATGCGCGACGCTTCAGCTGATATCAGCCTGATAAATGTCTGTCCAAATGCCATATATTATATGTTCAGAGCCTTATAATTATTCCTACGAAGTAGGCTACCATGAGTCAGTCAGTCAGTCCATCCGAATCCTTTCGTCGGCAAAATAAGGAGAACCATTGACATTAGAACCTTGATTTTTGGCATGAACGTGCATTAGGGCACTGTTACCATCAAGTTCTGAGCTGACCGAGTTCTGATGAAAATTTGATGTATAATTATTTTATTAATTTATTGTTTATTGATGGCTCAGTGAGTACATTGTCATGCCCATCAGAACCCTTGGTTGTATGTTTCACTGTCACTTTTGAAGGTTCCCTGATACGGCATATCACGTTTGACACACCGGTTCTCGTAAAATCACCGAAGTTGAGTGATTTTTAGCACGGTCAAGACTTGGATGAGTGACCTCGTGTTGTACTGCTGGGCTGATAAGTGCCCATGGTAATAGGAACTGAGGGTGATAATAGTTACTATGCTAATGACTCACCAGCGGTGACATCTGAGGAAGTTAATAGTACCCACTGTCAATCAGAGACTGCTGTATAAATTCTCTCGCGGTAGCACATAGGGCCCCCAAGTCATCTCTCGAGTACACACTTAAATCAAATCAAACCCTACTTCGTAGGTCCTGTGACGTTAGTCACACTGCCATGTATATCAGGTGAATAACTATTTAGGTATGTGATAAAGTGTGCTATTCTACTTGCTTTACAGAAAGATCACTGAATGTTCAAGACTGGAGACCATTCACTTCTGGTGCTGGTGATGTATAGATGAGTGAGTATATGTAAGTATTGAATTGATGATTATCAATGATCATATTGATGATGTTGAATTCTATCGAACTAAATGCTAGTCGGTTGGGGGAACGGATACATGTACTTGTGTGATCATTTCCACATGTACTTGTAATTGCTACAAGCAGATTATCTCCCTTTATTGTGCTTGAATTAGTGGAGTTTTATGTTCATTTTCAAAGTTAATGGGCATATAATATTAATAATTAAATTAGAATGACCGTATGTTGTTGGTATTTAACCAAATTATGCTCAAATTTTATTTTTCAGTCCTCAGCAGCATATGCAACAGACATGCAGCTACATTTAGTGCGAATCCCAGCAGCATATGCAACAGACACATGCAGTTACTCCCTTCTGCGGCATATGCAACAGACACAGCTACATTTAGTGCGAATCCCAGCAGCATATGCAACAGACACAGTTACTCCCTTCTGCGGCATATGCAACAGACACAGATACTCTCTTCTACCATCAGCAGCATATGCAACAGACACAGATACTCCCTGCCTTCAGCAGCATGCATGCAACAGACACAGTACAGACACAAGTACCGGTAGTGCTTCCTTTCTACCTTCAGCAGCATATATGCAACAGATGATACGTATAAGGGCTGGTTCCGACTAATTCAGACGACCTAGCTAGATGTGACATAGCTTTCCTGGTAATCATCAGATGATATATATACGTGTAGGGTTGGTTCCGACTGTTCAGATGAATTAGATGTGACCAGTTTTTCTGGTAATCATTCACATGATATGTGTAGGGTTGGTTCCGACTGTTCAAACAAAATGACCAAAATGTTGATGAGAATATTTAACAGGACACACCGGTCGGCTTCATAACTTGAGGTTATCAGAAAGACTCTTTTTTGACACCATTATGGAATGTAATTGAAGGATAAAATGATAAAACATTTGGGACAAGCAGAATGTCACTTTGTGGTTATCCATGGGAAACCACTTACAAAAGTAAATTTCGAGCCCTGATGTACACAGTCTCGATTCCTCCATCACATCAAAATTTGCTGACAAATATTAAGGTAAAGGTTGCGAGTGCTATATTGATATATACTCGACTGATTGTGCCCATACTCCACATACATGTTCTGTGGGGGATTGCAGAATGGCTGCATTCTGTGAAAATTTAAACAGCTTAATTATCTAATTAATTGTAATATATGCTATGATTTCATGCTGAGGCATTCATTTGGATTGCTATATTAATAAATACCTGATCGATTGTGCCCATACTTAATTGACTTGCGTATTATTTTGGATGTTCTGAGTGGGGTGTTTCAGATTAGCTGCATTCTAATTTTTGTGAACTTTAATTAGCTAATTAAGTGGCAAAATATGCTACGATTTAAGGTTAAGGCAATCGTTGCAGGCTCGTCTTTTGGATCCATGGGTGAAACTGACTATATTCATGCTGTAAGGCTAATTGGATCTTATGTGGTTTACAACATGAAACTTACAGGGACACTTACTCAAATCATTTCAGTGTTTTATTAGGGATTTGTCCAGTGCTATCAGCAAAATTGCGAGCCCGAATGTCTGCCCCAGGTTAAATATATACAGAAGCACAGGCTCTTTCACCCCTTGACATGCTTAAGCCAGCAAAATTGCCATGGTGATATAAAAATGAGAAGCAGGAAATATTGAATGGCCTAAATGTTGATGAAATTTTTTAAAGATGTAATCAGCCTCAAATCTAGGCTGAAATTGATGCCTCTCAAACTCGGCAAAAGTGACAGATGTTACAACAGGTACAAAATGAGACCCATTTGACCACAAGAAACAAAACTTGTTTTCATCATCCACTATTCATTAAATAGAAGAAATTAATCTTTAAAAATAACAGCATGGCATGTCAACAAGCATATAGGCCTACACACGTGGTGCATTCTACCAAACATTAGCCATGAGCCGTGACGTTATCCCATGGCTGCACTAGCTGCTGTTCAGCATTCAGATTCATGAGCGTTGCTACGTCACTCCCTGTACGTCACACAGTGACAACATTTCCCTCTCCGCGTACAACACACACTCGATGGCGAAACAGGAAGCCCGTCGATGCGGGCAGAGTTTCAAATTTCTTTGACCAGATATATTCATTGCATTCGTTGATTATGGTATATGATGCTTCAGTACGTAATCTTCCCTGCTAAAAAACGCAGAGGGCAGAGTTTACAAAATCCATCGATTACATCTTTAACATCACTTAACGGATTCATACATGTATATTGAGGTTATTAGAAAGACAACTTTTTGAGACCAATATGGAATGTAATTGAAGGATAAAATGATTAAAAAAATGATTCATATCTGGGACATCCAGAATGTCAATAGTGGTTGTCCATTTAAACTTCGAGCCTTGACGTACACAGTCCTGAGTCCTCCATCACATAAAAAGTTTGCTGGTGAATATTAAGGTAATGGTTAAGGGTGCTATAGTGATAAATACTCGACTGATTGCGGCCATAGTTGTCTTACTGTAGGGGGTATTCTGAGGAATGTTCATCTGGGAATGTAGGTGGTTGTCCATAGGATTCACCACTTGAAAAAGTAAATTTCGAGCCCTGATGTACAGTTCCCCCCAAGTCCTCCAATACATCAACTGTTGTGCTGGTAAATATCGACGCATATTGGCTTCAAGTTTGCTATTTACAAATTTGTTAAATGTGTATATACTTATATGTAGTGAATCGCTTTGCAGCAAAACCAATTGCTAACATATTGAACTACAGCCATTCTGCATTTGTGAATTTGTCATGATGACCCGGCCACCTGAATATTGCAACAGAACTTCAATCAGTGACAAAATGGTACGTGAGGACACTATATATATTAACTGTGTTAAAATACATGTAATTTTAAACATGTCAAAAATGTGATTACATATTCTCAGGTCTAAAACATGTTAATTATGGCATTTGTGTTACTTAATTTTGTTCGCCTGGCTAAGTGAAAAACTGGATCACACGTGCATATACTGAGATGCAGGCATTTTCTGTCTAAGAGTAGATACAGAGTTCAAATTTCATTGATTTTCTGGAAGTCTGGAGTTCACTATCTTTCTGGACACAGAATTCAAAGTCCCCAAGTTCCGCTAACTTTCTGCACAGAATAAAAGTCCAAGAATGGAAAACCAGATATCTGCAAAATGCGCATGCAGACAATTGCATGATCGATATCACAATACAATGTTGCTACATGCATGAGTGATGATATACGGTACATTAAACGCCGACTGGTGGACAGGGGCAAATACTCTTACCGTGACAGTTTGGAAACTTTCGTATTGGGGCTGAAAAAATTATATTCCGTTTCGGGGACTTAAAAACTGGGCATTTAGTAGTGCCCTGTAAGCGATCTTGTTAATTTTGCCATCGTAATTTATTCAAATCTCAAGAAACTCAAAATGTTAATTATTAGTACCGGTACATGGATAGAATCATAAAAAAACGGATATATCTGTGCCCTCCACATTTCATCTTTATGAATTCTAGAAGTTTGCAGGGTTACAAAATTATAAACTTTCCGTATATAGCTATTTCGCTATACGTAAATGCGAAAAATCATTTATAGAATTTTAATTATATGCAAAAATGTATAGAACTTTAAAAGCTCTATTTTAAATTTTCACAAAATGTAGGCCAATATATATTGTCGGTATAACTTGAAAAAGAAAAAGGTTTTCGAAAAAGCCCAACCGTTCAATGGGGATCGCCAGCCATGCTAGGGTGGCCTTCCACAGTTTCGTAGTAATGGCCCCTCTCTAATTTCATAATACGATAGACTGCCCTTGTTCTGCTACATCATAATTCTTCTTGTCTTCTTAATAGCTTATATCTATAACGCCATCCCATTCAGCATTATCAACGCTGCAAACGAGTACGTACAAATCGAGTGCTGGCTTCGTCTACACGCTGTTCAGGATCATGGAGTAAAGTTTGTCCTGCCTCAGTTATGCCCCTTGGGTGTGTCTAAAAATCGGGACTCATTTACGAGAAGAAAATCTGACAAAAAACGGTTAGGTTGACACCCACTTTTGTTTGCCTTTTCAAGTTGAGACCGGACCAGGGAACGTGAGTAAGAAGTTTAATTGAAATCGCTCTTACAGATTTTTCTGGAAATTGAGCCGAATTTGACCATTTTCGACATTTTTAAGGGGTTTTCTAGGAAAAATGAAGCAAGCATGGAGGAGAATGTTCGAGTTAAATTTTTCTATAACATAGCAGTGTTATATCTTAAAATAATAGTTTCATCATGCTCTTTCAGAAAGTATATACATATAAGTGATTTGGGTTGAAGGTTTTACGACAACTGGTGGCCGAAAAACGGACCCATAGTCTATTCCATGCCGAATGGAAGAATCTCTGGAGTGCACCCTAGGCGGCGCTAGTGCTCCAATAGGTAGAGTCGTGGCGTCATAAAACGAACAATTATAACGTCGTTACATTATGACGTTGCCTTTGCGACTTCAAGAAAAACGACATGCGCATGCGTCATTAATTGGTACATGTAGCCACCTGGTGTGCAGTTCGAACCTGGCAAACCCCATTAGCACATAACCCCGGTTCCCTGTACCAAGAACGGTATATACCACATAATATATAGGTGCTTTAAAAGAAAATGCTATTATTGAAAATCCTTTGAAAAATAGGCCTATACTTTTCGTAGTTTAAAATTTGAATTTAGATATTATTGGTCCATGTGGTACATGTATTTTATTTATCGATATGCCATAGACCTAATAAATAGGCTCTACCAGTGTTTAAATAATTTATATATCAACATTATGGGATTTAAATCATCGAGAGCTCAAATATTGATGAAAAAAAAAGTATTTTTCCAAAATCTTGAAAATGTAGCTGCCATGCAAGTGCCAGTAGGCCAACCGTAACTTCTGTATTTGCAGATTTAATTTTAAAACTTCGTGTTGCACATCAAAGTTCATGGAACAGTTTGGGATAGGCCTAACATAACTTTGAATATAGACCAATATACGGACGTTGTTCGAGTTTCGATATCTGCATCAGGAGATCGATATATGAAGAAAGTGGCAATAAATCCCACGTACCGGTACATAGTAATTTATGAATGGTCCCTTATCTGAAGTCCACATCCAACTCGCAGTTTTCAATACACGCATATGTATACGAAATAGTTCTTCCCATAGTTCTTTTCATCCCCAATATACGATAAGTGCTTTCAACAATCGATTGGGATATCAGTTCTCCCAACGAGCTCAAATTTTATACAGCAAATCTACATTTATTCATTCTTGCTGGACGTTTTTGGCGCCGCCATTTGCATCGAGTTGTTGGGATCACGTGACCGGCCTGGTCGGGGATTCCCCTGCAGTGCTCGCTGCCGTGTTGCTCGAAGAAGCCTGCCTTGAACTGCTTGAGTGGTATAATACAGCACAGATATGGTATAATAGACGCCAAATATTGTATAATACAGCACAGATTTGGTATAATACAGGACATATATGGTACAATACAGGACAGATATGGTATAATGCAGCACAGATATGGTATAATAGAGGAGAAATATTGTATAATACAGAGCAGATATGGTATAATACAGGACATATATGGTACAATACAGGACAGATACTGTATAATACAGGACAGATTTGGTATAATACAGAACATATATTGCAGAATACTGGACAGATATTGTATAATACAGGACATATATTGCAGAATACTGGACAGATATTTTATAATGCAGGACAGATATTGTATAATACAGCACAGATATGCTATAACACAGGACAGATATTGTATAATACAGCACAGATTTGGTATAATACAGCACAGATTTGGTATAATACAGGACAGATACTGTATAATACAGGGCAGATTTGGTATAATACAGGACATATATGGTATAATAGAGAACAAATATGGTACAATACGGGGCAGATTTGGTATAATACAGGACAGATATTGTATAACATAGGACAGGTATGGTATAATACAGGACATATATGGTATAATGCAGGACAGATGTGGTATAATACAACAAAGATGTGGTATAATGTGTGACAGATATGGATGGTCCATCTCTACACCAAATACCTTCCATCACTGCCCCAAAATGCCCACTTTCGCTACTACTCCTACTGATGACGTCACCGATGACGTCACAGATGACGTGAACATCCCTCAAATCGGGATGTACACCCCGAGAGCTACAAGATAACACCTCCCACGACACAATCGGACCAAGGATGGTCCCTCTCTACCCCAAACACACCTCCACGCACCCCCAAAATGGCCACTTTACTTACTACACCCAACTGCGCATGCGCAGATTGACGCGACTTGTACTTAAAAATACGCCATTCTGACTCTACCCCACACAAGCTTCACTTTGACACCTCCCACAACCCATTTGGACCCATAGTGGTCCATCTCTACCCCAAACACACACCCCACATACCCCCCCAACATGCCTGCTTTCTATACTACGGCCAGACTGCGCATGCACAGACTCTTGCATACGGACGAACCATGAGTCGATACATTACAAACTCCACGGGAGCTTCAAAATAAGACCTCATACGACACCATAGGATCATAAGGGGCTCACCTAGACCCCAAAACGTTCACCCCGTATGGACCTATACCTCCATAGCCATGCAGTATAGGCCTATGGGCCTACCCAGGCCTCGGTGAACTTTTTCCAAAAAATTCACCGTTTCGCTCCGGGACCCTTCCCATCGTGTTCTAAATGACAAGACGAGAAAAACAAGACCAAACAACCCATATCACAATGAACGTGTGTGAATTTCCCAGGATGGACCTATATCCCCATAGCCAGTATGGAACTATATGGGCTATATGGTACTATTCCAAAAATTTCACCGTTTCGCTCCGGGACCCTTCCCATCATGTTCTAAATGACGAGACGTGAAAAACAAATCCAAGCAACGCATATCACAATGAACGTGTGTGAATTTCCCAGGTTGGACCTATACCCCCCATGGCCAGCCTATGGGCCTATATACAGACCTCGGTGACATTTCCCAAAATTTTCACCGATTCGCTCCGGGACCCTTCCCATTGTCATTTTGTTGGCGAGACGAGAAAAACGCGACCCCACAAGCCATAGTAAAGCCCACGAAAAAAATTGATCATCCCCATACCCCATACAGGCATTTTCCCTTATATTGTATAATACAGACCCCTATTGTGGGGGTAAAGTCCGTGTTCCGCTTTTTATAGTTTCGGGAAAAAATCCTAATTTTACATGCACCCACCCCATTGACTTGATAGGCAGGTCCCAATAAGCCCGGGGACCGATATTAGCTCTTTTGACTAGGGTTGATGGGTGTTTTCCCCTATTTTAGGGGTAAAGTCCGTGTTCCGCTTTTTATAGTTTCGGGAAAAAATCCTAATTTTACATGCACCCACCCCATTGACTGGATAGGCAAGCCCCAATAAGCCCGGGACCGATATTAGCCCTTTTGGCTAGGATTGATAGGGGTTTTCCCCTATTTTAGGGGTAAAGTCCGTATTCCGCTTTTTATAGTTTCGGGAAAAAATCCTAATTTTACATGGACCCACCCCATTGACTGGATAGGCAGGCCCCGATAAGCCCGGGACCGATATTAGCCCTTTTGGATAGAGTTGATTGGTGTTTTCCCCTATTTTAGGGGTAAAGTCCGTTTTTCGCTTTTTATAGTTTCGGGAAAAAATCCTAATTTTACATGCACCCACCCTATTGACTTAATAGGCAGGTCCCAATAAGCCAGATATATATAGGATTTAAATTTTACTAACTCGGTGTTTATTTCACCCCCCATGTGTAACAGATTAATATACATAACTGATAAATATCGTCATGAGATCAATCCCTAAAGAATGGACAACCATAATAAATAGACAATTTTCAGTTAAACTTTTACATTACCCGAATTATGGAATTGAAAAAAGGACTTTGACAAGGCAAGAAAAAGGGTGTAAAATATTCTATGACATAATCAATAATACTAGTGAGCCTTTTAGTACAAAAGCAGCCGAAAAATGGAATAATATACTTGAAACGCAAATCGACGTGAACTGGGAAGATGCTTTCATAAGTAATGTCACTACTACCAAGGAAACAAAATTAAGAGACTTCCAATATCGAATACTGCAAAGAACATTATGTACAAATAGTTTTTTACATATAATTGGGAAAAGAAATGACAATCATTGCTCTTACTGCGCATTAGAAAAAGAATCGATTGAACATTTGACCCTGTTGTACAAAAATTATGGTTCGATTTGCAGATATGGCTGAATGAAACAGTAAAAATTCGCGGTGATCTCTCAAAACTTAATATAATAGCAGGTTGGGGTAGACATCAGCACTTCCTAAATACTCTGATATTGGTATCAAAACGATATATATACAACAATAAATTTAAGAATTCCACGTTAAACTTCAATATACTTCTAAACAAAATTCAGCACCAGTACCAAATTGAGAAGACATTATCCTCCATAAATGACACTGAAGAACTATTTGCTATGAAATGGATTTCAGTTAAAGACCACTTTGAATAAATGGACTTTGTCTGACGCCGTCGACATAATCTTTATCTATCATCGTTTACTAAAAATGGGCAACTACTTATTTTTTAACTCAAGATATCAAATTTCATATTAAATATTTACTTGTTTATATCTTCACCAGTTTGTTTGATGAAAACACATTTTTGCTTTATATAAATATTTCCTATATGTACACTGAATTATATATTATATTTGCATCTTTCTACGTGGAGACGTTACCCCAGTGTAATATATCTGTTGATAATATTTAGTTAAACATTGAAAACTGTTCATATAGAATGGATAAACCTATATCAATGCATGTATATAATCTTAAAATACTATTGTATGTATTCTATTGAGAGACACCACTTCAGAAATTCCGTTGTATGTGTGTTATATGTATTGTTGTGTACATGTGTTGTGCGTACTTGTATGCACGATTTCGTATCGTGTAACGTCATATTTGGTAATGTAGTATGTATGTTTATATGTATATATATTTGCATTGCATTAATAAACATGAGCAGTGTGACTAACGTCACAGGACCTACGAAGTACAGTAGGCATTAGGACTCGAACGCGAACTGAACTCTTGGAAATCCCCACCCCCAGTTGAAATCCTGCCTATATTAAGATGGGCACCGCCCAAGTCAGAATCGCCAGTAATTTTCATCAAAAATCACCAGAAATTTTCATCAAAAGTAGGTCAGCTCAGAACTTGTTGGTAACAGTCTCCTAATGCGCCTTCATTCCAAAATAAATAACGATCGCCGATTTAATTTTACAATTTTTTAATTAAAGGAAACAGATTGAATAATATAGGTTCAGTAGATTTCAAGCTTTACGTGTGAAAATACATTTACATATCTTTAATGGTTTTCAGTGCCCTTGTCCAGGATCAAAACAACTTTTTGAATCGCATTATTTTCCCAACAATACAACAAATTTTTATATATAGTACTATAGTAGAAAGGTAGCATTTATGTAGTTTACGGTAATTCAACTCAAGACCAACACCTTCTCTGCACAAGATAATAATGATTCTATGTCATTCTCCTGAGCATAACCGGTACAAAGACATACAGTGGGACAGGGTATTTTTAGCTGTGGGTAATTTGACCTGAATTTGAAGCTGACGTGGCCAATGTGAAATAGGATACTTGTTAAAGGCTACAGTTCACAGATATCTATAACAATATACTGAAGTGTTAATTATCAATCTAATTTAAATCAGAATTATTTCAGATCAGAACTTGCTGGTAACAATGCCTTAATGCACGTTCATGCCAAAAATCAAGGTTCTAATGTCAACGGTTCTCCTTATTTTGCCGACGAAAGGATTCGGATGGACTCACTCATTACCGGACAATTTGCGATCTATAGCCTACTAAAAAAATAAAAAAAAATAAAAAAAAGAAAGAAAAAAAAAGAAGAAATATCGTCATTCTGCGCATGCGCGGTAGACCAAGGGTATGGAAATAGACGTTTTGGGGTCTAGGGGAGCCCCTAGTGGTCCGATGGAGTCCAGTGAGGTATCAATGTCAAGCATATGTGAGGGGGCATCCGATGGGCTGGGTGTGGGGTTGGAATATGGTTATTCTGCGCATGCGCGGTAGACCAAGGGTATGGAAATAGCCGTTTTGGGATCTAGGGGAGCCACTAATGGACCGATGGGGTCGAGTGAGGTATCAATGTGAAGCCTATGTGAGGGGGCATCCGATGGGCTGGGTGTGGGGTTGGAATATGGTCATTCTGCGCATGCGCGGTAGACCAAGGGTATGGAAATAGACGTTTTGGGGTCTAGGTGGGTCCCTAATGGACCGATGGGGTCGAGTGAGGTATCAATGTGAAGCCTATGTGAGGGGGCATCCCACTGGGTGGATGTGGGGTCGGAATATCGTCATTCTGCGCATGCGCAATAGAGAAAGGGTATGAAAATAAACGTTTTGGGATGTAGGTGAGCCCCTAATGAGCCGATGGAGTTGAGTGAGGTATCAATGTGAAGCCTATGTGAGGGGGCATCCGATTGGACTAGGGTCTCGGCCGTTGTCCACATTATGCGCATGCGCAGACAGGGAATTCTGGGAAAAGGGTGTGGAAATAGACGTTTTAGGGTTTAGGTGAGCCCCTAATGATGCTAGGGTGTCGTATGAGGTCTTATTTTGAAGCTGTCGTGAGGGAGCATCCGCCTGGGCGAGTGTGTCGTTCGTTGTCTATAGTCTGCGCATGCGCAGCCTGGCCGTAGTATAGAAATAGACGTGTTGGGGTTTAGGTAGGCCCGTAATGGTCTGATGGGATCGAGTGAGGTATCAATGTAAAGCAGTCATGAGGGAGTATCCGACGGGGTGGGTGTGAAGTGGAACTGACTTCAGTCTGCGCATGCGCAGTAGATAAAGTGCATGGAAATAGACATTTTTGGCGCCGACATGGGTCACTATGGGTCCGATGGAGTCGTATGAGGTCTTATGTTGAAGCTCTTGTGAAGCAGCATCCGATTGGACTCGGGGTTCGTCCGTGTTCAAGGGTCTGCGCATGCGCAGTCTGGTCATAGTATAGAAAGCAGGCATGTTGGGGGATGCGTGGGGGTGTGTTTGACCCACCACTAGGGGTCCATGGTTGGGGTTGGGTGGTGGTGTGGGTTCTGCGCACAGACGTCACTTCCGGGTTTCACTAAAACTACCTTCGAACACAGAAGAGTTCCAATGTTCCCCTTAGACGTAGGGTCCGGATGTTCAACATCCGGGGTTTTTTCCGGCCCGGCCCGGGCCGGCCCCGCCCCGCCCCGGCCGCAGCGCGCGCGCGTCATCACCGGCAGTGCGCGGATGAATGTCGGGTCAAAAGGTCAAAGGTCACATCCAGGTCAAAAGGTCTCCCTTTCGGCAAGGTTCGGCAACAATGTTGCGGCATCGATATACAGAGCTTGAACCCAAAAAGGGGATTGTAAATTAAGGATGGGCAGGTCCATTTGGACCAATCAGCGGGCGAGAAAAAGAGCCAATGAGCAATCGATAAAAGAACCAATGGACGGGTACTAGAATTTCGCTCACGTCTGCACCTACATCCGGGTACTGGGATGCTTTCGCCTACGTCCGCGCCTACATCCGGGTACTTCTATGTAGGTGTATAAAAGTGGGAATGCTTAGGGCAATGCTGCATTCATTGGCCTGCTTGACTTGACCAGCCTGAGCCTGCCTCACAAGCCTAAGCCTGCCTCACCGGAGCTATACCATGAGACGTGGAGAAGATTTTCCAGGGGATCCTCCGGCGCTGTAATCTTTGTTGTTGTTGTTGCTCTCTTTTTTTGGACTAACCCATCAGAATAGTACGTATCACGGACTACACCCGTAGAGCTACGTCTAGGCGCGCATGTGTGACATGGTCTATAAAACACGTCTCTCTGGATCCTACACCTCCATTCCACGGTTTCAGAGCCATGGCGGACACCCGTCCCTATGCGACTCGCATTTTACAGCATGCGACCGTGGTTAATTCGCTCACGGGTTACCGAGCAGTGGTTCGGTCCATGTTTTCAGATGGCGACGACAACGAGGGGCGACGCCAGATCCTGAACGAGTTCACAGAAGCGGTCCTCGACAGAGTGCACTCGATGGAGAGGTGTGCCATCACTCACCACTACTGGACTATGACAGCCATCCTTGATGCTCGGGCTATGGACCACGAGCGCTCACGCCGGAATCAGCGACGGCTGGTTGGCCTAGTCATGGTCTGTGCCCTATTGACCCTGGCGCTGTGGCATTGACAGTGGGACCTGACTATAAATACGAGGGTCAGACACAGTGTGCGTCATTCAACGATCGTCATTGGGTCAACCATGTCACCAGTTCTACGAGCCATCCTTCCCCTTATAGTCGAGTGGCTTACCGTAAAATAATCGAAAGCTATTTACATTTGTGACAAAAGCATTATCTTTTGCATGCTGATTTGTGATCGTTCCAGGACCCAGAAAATCTGCGGCTGCAAGCTGAACTCTGCATGGGATGGGTTTTATGTTGTAATTTGGAAAGGTGGGGGGGGAGGGATTAAAATGTGTTGACTTGACCCTACCTGGCCTGGTGCTATCTCCGGAACGACAAAAAATGGACAGCTGAAACTCAGTGACTTTATAGTTTATTATATTGGGATCATTTTGAGCATATTTGCATAAACCCCCGAGCAGAGGATCATGGGAAAATTCAAGATGGCGGCCACGTGGAGTCCCAGAAAAGGGATGTGTTTTCATATTTCTTCAAAATTTCAGCTTTTTCTCGACGAAAAGCGGGCAAAATCTATTTTATTTCACATCTCATTAATATTTACTAATTTATCATGCAGATATTTAGGTGAAATTGCATAAATAAAAAATTCAGAAAATCTGACTGAAAAATCGACCAAAAAATGCCGATTTTTAAAATGACGTCACTGTGACGTCATCAAAGCGGCCATCTTCGATTTTATTCACATTTTCTGGTAGAGGTTGACTCAAGGGTATAGTGTGGTAAGTTTAGGCCCTCTAGCTCAACAGGTCAGAAAAATAATTAGAGGGGAGCCATTTTGCCACCCCCCCAAGGCCACAACAGGTCACAAAAAGCCCAGGCCAGATAGGGTTAAACTAACCACCTACCCTTTGTACGCATTTCTATTTCATATAGTGAAAACTATTATTTGTTCCAATTATGTTTGAACATTTTCATGAGTTTAACATAATTTTTTACCGAGATACAATAAACTTCAACCTATCTCTTATATTTTGTGAGGTTAATAGGCCTACATCACAGTCTAATTAGTTCACTTCATCAGCTGCCATAACCTTTTAATGAATAAATAATGTTTTATTCACCACATACTCAGTTTACGTACAGTGTATCGGTGCATGTAAACATCCAGGAAGATTGTGAAATCTGTAAACAACGCACTGCCTAGATTATCTCTGCAGTTAGCTACCGTGCGCATGCCTACGATGACGTCACTTCTGAGCTCTGCCCTCCAAGAGCTCCAAGCTCAGATTCCAACAGCTCCGAGCGCTCCTATCCAAGAGCTCTGCCCTAGGGGAGCTACCACCACCACCGAGCGATGACGGGTGTCAACGCTTGGGGGTGGTGGTGTGTGGGGGTGGTGATTATCAGTCCATATGTATTGGTCGACTAATCAAAATTTCGCCACCACTCGTACTGATGACGTCCCCAATGACGTCGCAGATGACATGGGAATCACTCAAGTCGTGGTCTACACCACGAGAGCTTCAAGAGGACACCCTACACTTCATCTTTGGATGAGATATAGAACCGCAATCTCTCAAATATATCCCTGTGCACCTCAAGAATGACCACCCTACTTTCTACGCCCCAAATGTGCAAACACGTGTTTCAGGACATGCTGTCGTTACAGTATCCTTGCCTGCCTGACGACGCTTGGGCCAAAAGCGATTATGACTGAAGATTAAACTTCTAATTGGATAAGAGCCTACCTGAATTTTAAACATACCCAACGCGGCTCCCCCAGCATGGGTATGATGTACTGGAGGGACTAATAACTTGATTGACCTGTCATTCTTGTTGTTCTCTCATCTTTCTACATCATGGCGTCAGGGCGTTTTGCTGGGGCGTTATGGCATTAAGATAAAGCGTTAAGTCATTAACATAGGTATTGAGGCATTGGTCCACCGCGATCCCAAGTTGATCCTAAAAATTTGCATATGACCTCTGTGACGTCACTTCGGGATACGCTAAGGTAACTCTAACAGGTAGCTAGAGTGAACATGGCCACCTCTCCAAACGCGCTTGTTTGCACTCTCGAACCTCCCCTTTCTCTACTACTCCCAAGTGATCTATAAATAATTTTCCAGAAAATTCCTCAAAAAATTAACCCTGATAGTTTCTGATTTCTGTAACACTAAACTGGGTTAATTTCGTTGACTTTTATTTACCCGAAATTGAGAGACTACACTATCTCAACAACATTCTTCTTTCTATGACTCCGTGTGACCAGTAAATGGTGCGAGTCAGGAGTGGGATTCGAACCCACGCCCGCATCTGCAGACCAGTATGCCCATACCCCGGGGAAGACAATTTCATAGATCTTGAGACTGGCACCTTAGACCACTCGACCATCCTGACCAAAGCTGGTTATCGTGGTCATAATGATTCATATATTGTGCTATATTTGTATAATGGTTTTGCAACATGGCGAAGAATAACGAAACAGGTGTGTGTCAGAAGTGGGATTCGAACCCATGTCCCAAATATGTAGACTGGCCTCTTAGACCACTCGGCCATCCTGACCAACGTTGATTATGATGAACATAAAAAGTCAAATATAGTGCTACATTTTGTTACATGCTTTTACATGTCACAGTGTGTACGCCGTGAATGCCCTTATGGCTGCACTGATTGGTTACTTCCCCAGCCTGCCGATTGACTGATATATGCACGTTAGGTCGTTAGGATAAGGCGTTAAGCCGTTGAGACGGGTGTTAAGGCGTTGAGATGGGCGTTAAGGCATACGGATAGGGCGTTAAGCCGTAACAACGGGAGCTGACGAGCGTCACTGCATTTTGATGAATTAGTGACAATTCCATAAAATATCTAGCAAATCAGAGCTTCTGAGCTATTTCACCAGGGCGTTGAAGCGTTAAGCTTGGCATTGGCGGTCGTTGCTCCAAGACCTCACACAACGCATTCGGTCCACGGATGGCCCATCTCTACCCCAACACTTTCCTTGGCACCCCCATTGGACCCACTTTGGGTACTACACCTACTAATGACGTCAACAATGACATTACAGATGACATTGACATCCTTCAAGTCGTAGTCTACACCACGAGAGCTTCACTTTGTCATCTCGCACGATACATGTACATTCGAACCATGGATGGTCCATCTCTATCTCAAAGACCTTCCTCGCACCACCCAAAATGCCCACTTTGGATACTACTACTGCTGACGTCAGCAATGACGTCACATATGACATGGATATCCCTCAAGTCGTGGTTTACATCACCACAGCTTCACTTTGACACCTAACACTACGCATTCGGACCACGGATGGTCCCTCAAACACACCCCACGCACCCTCAAAATTGCTGCTTTCTATACTACTCATTGCCTCTTTTTCACCATATAGTCTGAAAAATGATATATTTTGAACTCATAATTACATTTGCTCATTACTCAGCTTATTACAGTTAGAAAAATCGTGGTGGTTTATTTCAAGAACCTTACTTTGACGATTTTCTGTATTTTAGCCTACATTTAAAGTATAAACGTCAAAAAGACGTCACTGTGACGTCACACTTGTGATTTTTTTTTGCAGCCACAGATTTTTCAAGAGAGTGACCCTAGGGGATCCTCTGGTGAAAAAATCATGCTTTTGTCACTTAGGTAAATATAATTTCACTAAGCCACCTCACTATTACACCCCGGGTGGGGTTACACCTATATGAAGATAAAGTCACCCTCGTGGAAGACCGTGGAGATGTTTGCTGGTCGCGCGCTGCGACCGTATCGAATACGGTTACGCTACACCGTGACGGCTGGACCAAATTTAAACGGGTGTTGAGCGGCGAGCTCGACGGTCACCTCATCCACATAGACAATGCCATCTACGTACACCGTGGACACTTCTTCCACGCCTGGGCCGCTACCAAGACCCTACGCGAGGCTTCACCCTAGACCCCGATCTGTGGACAGCCTTCGAGAAAGTGGTGCCTATCGTGGATCAGCTGTTTACACCGGACGAGCGGTCATCAGACGAGTTGGAGTGGGCTCGTGCCCTGAGAGAAGCGGCGGCAGAACCCAATGAACAAATGTCTAGCAATGAATCAGACGACGATGCCATTGATTACCCGGCTAGACTTTGACCACCTGATCCTTTGATCTCACGGGGTTCTCCCTATGAATACGAGAGACAGTCAAATCTTGTACCATTCACGTACTGACCATGACGGAGCATATAATACGGGCGTATCTCAGCTTGACCCCCGAGGTCTTCCTGCACGTTTATGCGGATAAGGTCGATATCATGGAGGAGGTGCCGAGAAATTTATGAATACAGTTGCCTTAGCAATACAACATTTTGTGACAATAAATTCTGAGATACTATGCAAATACTGTTATCCCTCGCGTAAATATATTGCCGTATATAATTTATCTTTGCGTCACTTACCAGTAGAATAATAAATATCAGGTCTGAAGGCGTATTGATTACCGGTACGGTTAATGTTAGTAGGTTAATAGGTTCTCCCACTCAATAACGAACAAATATTGTACAAGGTCATCAAAGTATTGTACACTCCCCATGCAAAGGTGGTTTCATAAACATTATTAGTTTTGTTAATTTCAAGGAAGTATATTTAAAGATTTGCTTTGCCTTTCTATTAGTTAAACGGTGTCAGCTATAGTAGATATTGATCAAATGTTTCACAATATAGGCTAGATTTTCGAAAAAATATACCCAAACACCTCAAAATAGAATAGAAATGAACAGAGAATATTGATACCTTTGAAATGGCAACCTTATAAATGCCCTGAATATGAACTTTTTTTCTATCCCTCTACCCAATTCCTCAGCCCCGCGCACCCCGCCTATAAGCATAAATATATACAAGCGTCTAGTCCGTCATTCAATATTCAGCCGTAGTCCATTAAGGAATTTCCGATTCCATAATCCAAAGACCTAATTCATATAATAACATTAGCCTAGATAAATCATAGTATACATAAAACTAGGCTAATTTCCTGCAAGACAGAAGCAGTCAACAATTTTCAATGACACAAGTTACAAAACGTACCGACATAGATCTTCCACGCTGCGCTCGTATTTTGCTATTAGCATGCGATATGTATCGCAAAATCGCATTTTTATCACATATGTCACAACCACTACATAAATCCTGCTCTATATTGGTAATTTAAAAAAAGAATTGATCTTGGGAATCAGCCTGATTTCTAGTACCGATAATACAGTTGTCCCACGAGATACATCCACAAATGATGCAATATATTGAGATATATATATATATACTGATCTCCGCTTTAATTTTCACTGAATATTCATCTAAGCCTGATAAATTCTTACCGGCACAGTCTCACGACGCAGGAAAATGAACATGCTCAAACATGTCAAACTTCCTTAACCATTGATGTTTAGATCTGAAAGAAGGCCTAATTATTTCAATTAAACACCAGATATTATCCTCTCTGGAGAGAAAAACTAATTGGTTGTTCATGGACAGGACCTCCAGAAGAACTGCCAGCAAGTGCTTTCATAGAGCAATATCTTACCAGGGTCCTCGGTTTTAATCTTCCCTGCCCATTTTCAGACTACTTTCGGCAACTGCAAGAGGGAATTTCCTGAAATCAATGCCAATCACTTCGTCAGCCAATCAGCTAAAGTCTACCGACGTAACCCCAACACACGACACGATCTCGGACAATGTAGGACATTAGTGCCTCGTCCCGTACTGCTAGGAATCCATATTGGCATCCATGTTGAAAGAATACTATCACGCGGAAACTTCGAACGGCGCATGCCAGCCGTATGACTTCCGTTACCATGGACACTGATGGAGATTAGCTTAAGAGGGAAAACCGAGAGAAACACCTCAAATTAGAAGAGAATCCTTCCGGGTAGATCAAGAGAATGACCATTTCATTTGGATGTATATTTTATCTCCCGATAAGAGAGAAATACAACGAGGACTATGTGAGGGGAAACACATCCTACAGCATGTGATGTGCCTCACGTGCGGCGGATCACGGTTTACAGCTGAGAGTTGTAAAATCCTTACACCATTAATACGCGAGGTATTATGACTTCACGGAATAAGCCGAGCAGTCGCGAATGGTAACCCCAACGTCAGCCGCCATTTTCGAGTCATGTGCTGCCCTATTTGTTCAAAATTACAGATCTACAACGCCTCTTGGGTGATACGAAAGTTATTCATACCTATATCTTTTCTAAGCCCAGGCAATATCTGTTTCCGAAGTGGTATGAGAACCTGTAATTTATCAGATTTCTCCGCCGGATGAAGGCCGAACAGAATCCGGTAAAGTACCGGATATCGCTCCGCGATAATGGAGGCACACGATTCGCAAGCCATCTTATGGATGGCGAAGTGTACGCAAATGGACCTACAGGTTGACTATCCTCAATAAACTCCATGGTCTGACGGATCATCTCGTGACGGAGTATTTGAACAACGCCGCGTCCTCGGCGGTGTGCGAGCATGCAGTTTTCTTTCCTAAAATGGCCTATATCAAACACGATCGACCCATTGAGTAAATATAATTTAAAACTCGATACATGTACCCTTTACGCATACCGCTACCGTTGGGCATATCCAACAATCTTAGGTGCAGCGTCTACGCTCCATAATTTGTTATTTTAATTGACGTCTGCTTAGCTTCCGTATCATTCGGATAATTTATCTCGGCAAGACAATGCCCGTTTAGCTTTAGTACTTCTGTGTCCGATAACCTACATGCGTCTTCCGTGCCATTCCAAGTAGCAGACGTCATCAACAGACGACAGGTATAAATCATAACATTCATCAGAACGAGGTAACATTTATCAGAACGAAGCTTCATCTCCCGCATACAATATTTTACCGTTGTGGCGGTGAAGATAAAGCCTGATAGACACATGACAATGCAGGGGTCAAAATCACCTGGACCTCCATAGTAACTGGTAAACAAACGATTCAGATTAGTTTGCATAACTTGATAAAATCTGAGTCAGGTAAAATCTATATCCTTAAAGAAGAAAATTCTTTGAAATTCATTGATATTTTAATGGTTAATGTCAGTCACTGTGTATATATTATGATATTCAACCTACGCAAAGAAAATGGATGTGAAAAGAAAGAAGAAAAAATCTATGCGAACTAGCTCATCAGTTTCATACTGATGGGCTTTGTGATCTCATGAGTGTAACACAAATGACTGTCTTGAGAAAATAAAAATAAAAAGGTAAAGAATTTGGATTTGTTTTTTCAAGTAATGGGATTAAGGTCAATCCAGTTATGAAAAATTGGCATATGGTTACCATTGAATTTAGGCAAGTACATATGAAGTCAAGCTAAGCTGAACTGACAATATATTAAACCAGAATGTTACGTCGGTTGTAGGTTGAACATGATGCTGATACATTGCGAATACAAAAGATCATGCGCTACAATTAGAATGTGTGATATTGTGTTTAAAATGTCTTATGCCTGTATAATCCGCATATTTTGGAAATGTTAATGTTAGTGACACGCAAGCTTACTCGCATATATCATAAGCTTTGGATTGATCGATTCAGTCTCATGCATACGGCAAAGGAAAATGTTATTTCTCTCGGTTGAAGCATGAATTAGAGAGAAATTACTTTCTCTGGTTGGTGTAATGTGTTTATGTAATCAATTGTTTTGTTTAACAATTGGGCTTGACCTCAGGGCGGTGTTTCCCGCCCTGGGATATGTATTAAACTAAGGAGTTGTAATGAAGTTTCCATTCAGCACGACTGACTGGGACCGTGCTGGTAAATTTTTCTCTCCTACGAAACCACAATGGATATTACAACTGTGGTTGAGATTTCTACGACTTTGAACTACATTATACAACAGATCAAGAACCTGACCCCGGCTGCCGAGACCTCGCCGGCTTTCATGTATTTCGGTGTGTCCGCGCCCAAAGCTCTAACATACCCAGTTTTCATCAAACGCTTAAACGTCCTTCTTTCCCTTGCGGGATTGGATCCTTCCAAGTATTCCGGACACAGTTTCCGGCGAGCCGGCGCGTCATTGGCCCTTCAGTGTGGCATTTCACCTGACTTGATTAAATTGCAAGGGGACTGGCGCAGTGACTCGTATTTTAGATATATGGACCCGGCCCCCGTGGCCCGAACTCAGGTTGCCGCTACCTTGGGCAAATATGTTCAAGACCATTATTCATAAACTGGTTTGGATGGTTTGGAGAGATTTGATTTGAATATTTTAGTTGTTACTTTGAATTTTAACTAGTGCATGTCGCTTTGCGACATATGTATCCTTGCTGCGGTATTGCAGGCGGCCTTTGCGGCAGAATTAATTAAAATGTCCCTACATCACCCAAACCACTGTAGTTATTGTCTTGTTTATGATTTGTTGTTTTTGTCTTTATTTCATTGATTTATTATGTTTGTTATTTTGTAGTTCTAGTTTATAGCTGTTCAAGCTTATCAGTAGGGACCCGAGTTAAGGTATAGATTGACATCAGTTAATCTTGATTTAACATGGGAGCGAAGGTTATCTAGCTGCCCTGTCATCTTTTCTGTCTGTGACACGCGCCACAGGAGGTCACCTGGGTATACACATTATTATTGAACTAGTCAGAAATCAAGTATTTTAGATACACTTTGAATACGTCCTTTTTTCTTTCTTTTTTTTATCAGCTGATATACTTTTATTATTAACAACAACAAAAATGGTACTCTGTGGTAAAAGTGTGTTAAACATATGTGCCTGGAACATGCGTGGTCTGTCACATAAAATACATGGAAGTAAGCAATGCAAACTGCAGGACCATTATCTGTCGAATCTTCTATCTGAATATGACATAATAGGATTAACAGAAACTCATGCTGACAAGAGCTGTGACATTGCTCTGGCAAACTTTGTTGAAAAAGGTAGATACGACCGACCTAGACACAAAAAGGCTCGAAAAAATTCAGGCGGAATTGCTATTTTGGTGAATAGTAACATAGCTGGTGGCATTACCACGATAAAAACAGACAGCACTGGCACTTTATGGGTGAAGCTGGATAGAGATTTCTTTGGTATGTTCTATGATGTGTATTTATGTTTGATCTACATACCACCTGCACATTCATCATATGGTAAAGAGCACTCTCACAGGCTGTTTGAAGAATTTGAAAATGAGGTTGTATATTTTCAAGGTAAAGGTAACATCATCTTGTGTGGTGATCTCAATGCAAGGACTAGCAATTTACCAGATTTCATTGTCAATGATGATGGATCTGATTGGAATTACATGCCTTTACCTAGTCATTATCTTGGTGATTTACAGCTCAGAAGGAATTCCATGGATACCACAATCAATACTATGGGGAGAAAACTTATTGAACTCTGCACATCAAATAACTGTAGGATACTAAATGGCAGAACTGTTGGGGATCTGTTTGGAGAGCTCACCTCTGTCAACAGTTTGGGTGACAGTGTTATAGATTATTTTATTGTTAATTCAGAGTTATGTCGAGATATTCTCGACATGTCTGTCTTGCCTTTTATGGGAGAATTCTCTGATCATAAAATAATTAGAATGCAAATGAAAGTCATGTTAAGGGTTAACACTAACAGTCCCCTGAACGTAAACGGGGACAAATCGGGGACAAATCCCCCGCCTGCCAAATATAGATGGGATAATACAGTTGAAGCTAGGTTCATTTGTGAACTTCAAAATATAGCCTGTCAGACCTACCCAGCGCTTTTGGAAGAAATGAACAAAGATTCAACAGACATTGACAAATGCATATCTTTATTCAGTAATATTTTGACATCTACTGCTGACATTTGCCTGGATAAGTGTGTACAAAAAGACAACAATGTAGCAGACCAAACCAAAAAGAATAAGCCATGGTATAACACAGACTGTAAAAAATTAAGAAACAGCATGACAAAACTAAATTATGAATACAATAGATTTCCTTTAAATCAGAACATCAAACATAGATATTTTAGCAAACAAAGAGAATATAGAAATAAAGTCAGAAAAGAAAGAATGAAATACAGGAATGGATTATTAGACGAACTAAACTCAGTATGTAAAAATGACAATACACGTGCTTGGAGTATTCTAAAGAAACTTAGTCAAGAGAATAAAAATGGGAACATTGCTGAACAGGTAAATTTGAATGAATGGTATACACATTTCAAAAGCCTTCATGCAGACACTGGAACTAATATAAATGAAAAGTTTAAACAACAGGTGTCTCAAGAAAGAGATGACCTGGAAAAATCACCTCCAAACTCCGCATTAGATGCCATCATTACAAAAAAGGAAATTTTAAATGCAGTAAGTAAGTTAAAGAACAACAAATCTAGTGGAGTGGACTCTATTTTAAATGAAATGCTGAAAATGTCTATACCTCATATTATAGATATAACACACTCATTGTTCAACAGAATTCTTGAATCTGGGACATTCCCCACTGTATGGTCTGAAGGATTAATTGTACCCATACATAAAAATGGCAATCCTCATGATCCACAAAATTACAGAGGAATTACACTCACAAGTTGTCTCGGTAAATTATTCAGTCACATATTAAATAATCGGTTAATTGAGTACACCAGTGCACAAGGCCTAATCTCTGCCTCACAAATTGGATTCCGTAAAGGCAGTAGAACATCTGATCACATATTTACCTTAAAAACAATGGTAGATAAACATACGAAAGGTAAAAATAAATTATATTCCTGTTTTATTGACCTAAGTAAGGCGTTCGACACAGTCTGGCATGATGCCCTTTTCTTAAAATTATTAAATGCTGGGATTACAGGCAACACGTATAAAATCATAAAGAGTATGTATCAAAACAGCCATGCTCGAGTCAAATGCAAATCTGGACTCGGTGACAAACTCCATATTACGAGGGGCGTTCCGCAAGGGAATGTTTTAAGTCCGTTACTGTTTAACCTGTTTATAAATGATTTTTTTACTGAGTTGGCAGGTGATAGTTCACCTGTTCTGTGGGATACACCAGTTCATTGTCTGGCATATGCAGATGATATTGTACTTTTATCTACAAACAAAGAAGATCTTCAATCCAAGCTGGATAAACTGTTGTTATATACTCAGAATTGGGGACTTTCTGTTAATATTAGCAAGTCTAAAATTATGGTATTCGGCCAAAACATGAAAAGTAATGCAAAGTTTTATTTTGGAAATAATCTTCTGGAATGTGTAAATTCATACAAATATCTTGGTCTTGTCATGCATAGTAATGGGAAATTCAATACTGCTTTATCCAACTTGGCCTGCAGAGGTAGTAAGGCTTTGTATGGTATTAAACACTCTGTAAATCTTAATAGTATTAGACCAGATATAGCATGTAACATATTTGATTCTATGGTCCAACCTATTCTGTGTTATGGTTCGGAAGTCTGGATTGGTTATATGAATGAGTCTTTAGATGAATCTGTAAACAAACTACTGCTGTCTAGTAGTAATGTTGAAATTGTACATCGCAAATTCTGCAAATCTATTCTTGGTGTTCATTCCAAAGCTGTTAACATGGGAGCACTCGGTGAACTGGGGAGATTCCCAGTAAGTATCACTGCATTGGCTAGTAGCATAAATTTTCTGCTACACATCTTCAATTCGGACCAATCATCCTTATTATATAAAGCCTTCTTGGAACAAACAGAAGAAAATCGAAAACTCAACTCTAACAACTGGGTCAAATTTATGAAAAACCTGCTGAACCAACTGAAAGTATTCCACGTTTGGGAAAATATGGGGTGTCGCAACCTGAACAGAACACTTGAGTTTGTTAAATCCCAGCTTCAGAAAACTTTTATTGACCTCTGGAAAACAGAAATAAATAACAGCAGTAAACTTGAATTTTACAGTAGTATTAAAAGTAGATACACTGCAGAAACAAATATTCTTGCCATTGCAAACCGAAAACACCGTGCTGCCATGGTACAATTGCGCATCAGTGCGCACAGGCTAAATGTTGAACGTGGTAGATACGCAAAAGATCCAGTAAATGCGAAACTATGTAATGTATGTGGGGTAATTGAGGATGAAAAACACTTTCTGTTATCCTGTCAAAAATTTAAAGCTGAGAGGGATGAATTAATGTGCACCCTAAAGCCATATATTCACACAAATGATGCAAACGAACTGTGTCAATTACTCTTATCAAAAAATAATCTAGTGACTACCAAACATGTTGCAAAATACACATACACATGTTTCAGTAAATTGGTTTGATGGTCTCATTCTGTGCATTCTGCTATGGGTCATGGAATCTACCTGATGAGTTACCCTCCTTTTATTAGTCTCCAAAACATATATACATATATGATAAAATAATAATAATCCTATATATTTTTAATATTCATATTTTAAATGCATGCCCTAAGCATTATTATTACATGTGTATGTGTGTTTTAAGTATGTGTGAAAGACTTTCTTTATGGCATTTGTCTTTATATGTACCGTCCATGTTGTTTGTACAAATACTTCTTGTAAAGCTCTGTGAAATATGTATGGTTCTTGTTTATGTCATACATACATGTATGGCTTGTTTTGTGTGTGTATTGTCTTCATTTACCATCAATGGTGTCTATGTAAATGTAATATAAATGTCTTGTCAAATATGTGTAAATTTCTGTCTTTCATGTGGATTGTCTACATGTGTATTTTAAATGTATGTTCATGTATCTGCTTTTTAGCCCTATGGGCATAACAATAGCAATAAAATTATCTATCATTACCTAATGGCGTAATCTTCTTAGCGCTCTGGCGATACACAAGAGGCGATAACGTAGACATATCTTGTTATCTTAAAATGTCTTCATTCGTCTGCAAACTGCTATAGCGTGCGGCCGCATCTTGGCATCTCAACTTTACCCCCATTTATTTTTAATCCCTCCCTCCCAGACCCTAGAATTATATGCTGCGTTAAAACCGACCAATATAAATTGTGACAGATTTGATTTGAATATTGGAGAGATTTGATTTGAATATTTTAGTTGTTACTTTGAATTTTAACTAGTGCATGTCGCTTTGCGACATATGTATCCTTGCTGCGGTATTGCAGGCGGCCTTTGCGGCAGAATTAATTAAAATGTCCCTACATCACCCAAACCACTGTAGTTATTGTCTTGTTTATGATTTGTTGTTTTTGTCTTTATTTCATTGATTTATTATGTTTGTTATTTTGTAGTTCTAGTTTATAGCTGTTCAAGCTTATCAGTAGGGACCCTAGTTAAACAAAATGTAAATTGTGACAATGCAACCTGAGGATTAGATGGAAAGTCAAACCTATACAGCAAAGAACATGACAGTGTATTTTTTTATATTAGAAATTGAAACCTTTTTCTCATTTGGTGTCTCATATAACAGATGGGTCACCATAACCATATCAAGTTTTTAGCCAATTCAGTATAAAGGTATAAAACTTATAAAAATTGGGTTGAAACCTGTACGCCAGGCCATATATGACATAGAATCTGTACATAATTAAACTAATCAGAGTTTTAAGAGAGAATTGTCGAGGGAGGCTATTCCACTTATAAGACTCTCGGACCTTTGACTTTAGCGGTATGAAAGAGAAAAATTGTGAGAAAAAGCGTGGTTTGTATAGATTGAAATGTGCCTGTCGGGTTGAGTAGGAGTGAATGGTGGACAAGAGAGTAAAGTAGGCGCGAAAAGAGTGGGGTAAAGAAATTGGGTCGAAGATGAATTTCTGGTCAAGTAAAAGAAGATTATAATTTTTCGGCAGCGCAAAAGGCAGGAGCTTCTGCTTAGAGAAAAGATTCTCTGATTAACTGATCATACAAAGTATGTTGACATCATCTTGGTACATGTTCTCTGATATAATTGATAGACAGAATATATTAGAGTTCTCTTGGTAGGATGTTCCATGATATAACTGATAAGACCAAATATGTTAACGTTTTGAAGATGGATATTCTCTGATATTACTGACAAGACAGAATATTTTAGCGTTCTCGGGGTACATGATCTCTTATAAATTGATCAGGCAGAATATGTTAACGTCATCTTGATGGGTGTTCTCTGATATAACTGATAAGACAGAATATGTTAACCTCGTCTTAGTGGATGTTCTCTGATATAATTAAGAGTATGATAACATCATCTTGGTAGATGTTCTCTGATAAAGCTGATGAGGCAGCATATGTTAACGTTATCATGGTGGGTGTTCTTTTGTATAACTGATAAGACAATGTTAACGTCCTCTTGATAGATGTTCCCTGATTTCGCTGATAGCTTATGTTAAACTCGTCTCGGTATATGTAGGATATAATTATTAAGACAGAATATGTTAACGCCATCTTGGTGAATTCTTGCTGATATAAATGATGCCGCTCTCCAGGATGTTACCTGATATGATTTTAACATGTAACATATTTGTTATGTCTGATATAACATATAACACACAACATGCAAGTGTTGTCTCGGTGGATGTGGCTTGCTTTAACTACCCTTTCAATTGTGGTGGTGGCTCTTTGATATATCTGATATTATAGAAAATGTGGATGAATTCTGTCGGATACCATTGATACGATGGGAATATATGATCGTTCTGCTGGTTGATGTTTTACTGTATAACTAATAAGCTGGGCATGTGACCGTTCTCCTAAGGAACACTATATTATTACAACGGACATGTGAGTTGCTACCCGGTACTTTTCGAACAATTTCACCGTTTCACTTCGAAACCCTTCCCATCGTGTTCTAAATGAGGAGACGTGAAAAACAAGACCCCACAACCCATATCACAATGAACGTGTGTGAATTTCCCAGATTGGACCTATACCCCCATATAGCCAGTATGGGACTATATGGGTTATATGGTACTTTTCCAAAAGTTTCACCGTTTCGCTCCAGGACCATTCCCATCGTGTTCTAAATGACGAGACGTGAAAAACAAGACCAAACAACCCATATCACAATGAACGTGTGTGAATTTCCCAGGTTGAACCTATACCCCCATATAGCCAGTATAGGACTATATGGGCTATATGGTACTTTTCCAAAAATTTCACCGTTTCGCTCCAGGACCCTTCCCATCGTGTTCTAAATGACGAGACGTGAAAAACAAGACCAAACATCCCATATCACAATGAACGTGTGTGAATTTCCCAGGTTGAACCTATACCCCCATATAGCCAGTATAGGACTATATGGGCTATATGGTACTTTTCCAAAAATTTCACCGTTTCGCTCCAGGACCCTTCCCATCGTGTTCTAAATGACGAGACGTGAAAAACAAGACCAAACAACCTATATCACAATGAACGTGTGTGAATTTCCCAGGTTGAACCTGTACCCCGACATAGCCAGTATAGGATTACATGGGCTATATGGTACTTTTCCAAAAAATTCACAGTTTCGCTCCAGGATCCTTCCCATCGTGTTCTAAATGACGAGACATGAAAAACAAGACCAAACATCCCATATCACAATGAACGTGTGTGAATTTCCCAGGTTGAACCTATACCCCCATATAGCCAGTATAGGACTATATGGGTTATATGGTACTTTTCCAAAAAATTCACCGTTTCGCTTCAGGACCCTTCCCATCGTGTTCTAAATGATGAGACGTGAAAAACAAGACCAAACAACCTATACCCCGACATAGCCAGTATAGGATTACATGAGCTATATGGTACTTTTCCAAAAATTTCACAGTTTCGCTCCAGGACCCTTCCCATCGTGTTCTAAATGACGAGACGTGAAAAACAAGACCAAACAACCTATATCACAATGAACGTGTGTGAATTTCTCAGGTTGAACCTGTACCCCGACATACGCTGTGAACTAGGACAACGTGACAAATGACATTTCGTGCATTTAACGTGATTTTGCTCACGTTCGCTTTGAAATGCCTTGTCTGAGCTGTCTGGACTAACGTGACTTTGTTCACGTTGGGTTCAGCAAGCTATCGTAACTTTTCGCACGCTCATTGAACAGCGAGCAAAGAACGTGGCGATCATCACGCTGTATCGAGCAGCCTTTGTTCACCTATAATCCTCTTGTAATCCCTTGAACGTTGTCTTCCACACGGTTAGCGTTGTCAGCTTAAGCTGGCTAACGCATACATTATCTTGCCCGTACAAGGTTCCAGCAGCCTTCGCTGGGTTTAACTTATTAAATACCATATGCTCCCTCACCGTTATTCCCACGATCATGCTAAAGTCCCCTTCCCGACTTAAGCTATTATGTAACTCTAACTTAAGACCGTTTTACAAACACAACCTAGGCGAACATTAAACTGAATGTAATTTATATTCTGGACGTTGAATGTTTTGGAAATTTTAATAAAATTCGTTAAAATTTATCCAACATATTTTCTGTTGTACCTTTCCTTTCCATTTTCTGAATAACTTTTAAAATTTAAAATCAATGTTTCACCAAGCAGTTGCTAAAAAGCATAGGTCACCCATTTTCAATGAATCAGCATTAAACTGGATCAAAGTTAATACGCCAATAATTAAACTCTGTTTAGTAAACGAAAATGCATAAACGAAAGTCCTCCCAATAGTCCATGTGGAGATTACAGTGACGTCTCGTGTCTATTTATAAGTTCTTTGAACATTGAAGGAGGCCAGATATATCAAGGGAAGTTCGAAGCGGGAATGTAGAAATTGGCTTGATGAAATGAAGATGAAGTGATCCAGACTGATCCAGCTTTCCAGCAATATATGAAGAGTACACAAATTCGTTTGATGGTACTTTTTATTCTTACAACTATAATACGATACATGGCGTTATTTGACAAAACAAAACCATTTTTACTTTTTAATGATTACAGTTTGTGAATACATGGCCCTAATTTATTGCGTGAGCCTATTGGTGAGCAGCTTGAGAGTAACTGTGACGCACTAACTCCAATCCTTCATAGTGTAGAAATGCAATATTAAAGGTGAACTGAAAAACTTTCCAATGTTCTGTTAAAATGTCATAAAACAGGAACTTCTATAGTTGTTACAAATATGTATGGTAATAGTTCTGTGGGTTATTGTTTTATTTTGGGTATATGAGAAGTCAAAACTTATACCACCAGAAACGAGAGCCAGAACTTTTAAAAACGTCACCACTTGTCTCCCGTTGTTTTTGAATCGTCATGACGTTATACTGGTCCTCGCTCATTCATCCGACGTAGCATGACGTCACATTTAAATAAAACTTGAATGAAGGAGACCGCTATAACGTTCTACAAACCAAGAGAGACAAGCGATGCAAGTTTTCAAGACGGATTTATAACAGGATAACTTAAATATTGTTATTGGTACAATTTTGCAAAATATATTTGCCCCAAAAACGTATAAAAGTTATGTCACATAAGACAAGATGTATATAAGCAATATTTTAGATAAAATTAAAAGCTTTGCAGTTCACCTTTAAGTTTGCCAGACCGCCATAGCATAGACTAATCATTTACACATTTAGACTTGAAAACGTTTATCTACGATTATGTGCCTCTCCGAAGGGCAGGGGGCGGTAAACGTGTGACAATGGAGAGAATCCGATTTTCATGTATTTTTATAGATGCACAAACCACTGAAAACGGCAGCACCTGATGTGTAGTAAAGTGCTTGAGCACATCTTCAGAAACCTATTTGATATAAAATATTCGCCACGAGAAATAACCCACCTAACTAAGTAGCATTGCCTTTCCGATCAAA
Source organism: Hanleya hanleyi (assembly GCA_036873755.1). NCBI lineage: Eukaryota > Metazoa > Mollusca > Polyplacophora > Lepidopleurida > Hanleyidae > Hanleya > Hanleya hanleyi. The sequence continues at coordinate 132,237 of JAVTVY010037717.1, forward strand.
TATATGAAATATTCAGCAAACCACCAAAGTTATCCCGCCCAAAATTATTACCAATCAAACTGGCCTGGACTTTTCTCCCCATTAAAATATGAAAACGTGGTTTTAATGGTTTTGAGAGTCAAACATATTAGAAACATTGTAAAATACATCTATATCACAATCCGATTTTGGTCCAGTCAGTTGTCGCCAGAAGTTGAGTCCTGATTATAATCTTGGACTCAAACATTCAATGGTGGTTTATAAAGAAGTAAATCTTTCAGACTCCAATACCATTGTTGTGGCCAAACGAGTAACACGCAACCATATACATGTGCAAATATAAACATCATGCTTCCAGTATTTTCAAAGTTACCGATTGTCACCATAAAGTGCTATTTTCCTAATATTTAGGCCGCTGAGTAGCGAAATAGTTATTCTAATATTTCGTCCAAACAGAAATAATTAATAATTTATGTTCTGGATTTTTGATTCGTATAGTTAATGACATTTACTATGATGCCTAGAATTCTACCTGCACACACACATTCTCTACCTCATTGTAAATAGAACATAAGTCTTGTTTTGCCGCTAATTTCTATGATATCTCCAGTAATCAACTGATGACTGAACTTAGTAGTATATAAACCGCAAATTGAGTCGTATTGACCTACTTATTTCTTCCCCCGGGTAAAATTTAAGGGGTACTTGGTCACGTGACGTCATCGCTGACGTCACAGAGCTCTCGTCCAATCAGAAGCGAGTATTTCAAATCCGTCACAGAGCTCTCGTCCAATCAGAAGCGAGTATTTCAAATCCGTCACAGAGCTCTCGTCCAATCAGAAGCCGTCTAATCTCCGGCCCTCTCCGGGATAATAGATAGCCTTTATCTGCCCTTCCGAAGCATCAATGGCCTGTACAGGGTCCCCGACAATATCGCCATCTATTTGCCCATGTTAAATGGCAAGTGGGGAACCCTCGGTTTCACCATACAATGAAAGGGTCCTACTGGGAATTGAACCGGGGTCGCTTTATCAAGAGGCAGACACGTTATCCATAAGGCTACGAGTCATATGATACAAACCAAGGTTGAAAATAGCATATATATGTCTACTACCAATGTTAAAGATGTAATCAGCCTCAAATCTGAGCTGAAATCGATGTCTCTCAAACTCAGCGAAAGTGACATATGTTACAACAGGTACAAAATGAAACACATCTGACCACAAAAAACTAAACTTGTTTCTACCATTCACGAGAAAATAGGAGGAGTTGATCTTTAAAAATAAATAGCATGGCATGCCGTTTATTTTTCCACGGCCGTGTCAACAAGCGTATACACGTATGGTGCATTCTACCAACGTATGCTGTGCGACATCACCGAACCGTAGGCACGAGCCATGACGCTATCCCATGGCTGCAGCTGTGCAGCATTCAAATTCGTGAGCGTCGCTACGTCACTCATACGTCACGCAGTGACGTCATTTTCCTCTCCGCGTACAACACACACTCAATGGCGAGACAGAAAAGCCGTCGAAGCGGGCAGAGTTACAAATTTCTCTGACAAGATATTCTTGCATTCGTTGTATATGACGATCCCACTGTCATCAAATATAATACATATGATGCCATGGTAATCTTCCCTGCTGAAAAAAACGCACAGGGGAGAGTTTACAAAATCCATCCATTTTGAGGCTGATTACATCTTTAATGTATACGGGGAATACCTAAATAGACGTTTTAGAGCTAGGGGAGCCACTAATGGTCCAATGGGGTCGAATGAGGTATCAAAGTGAAGCATTCGTGAAGGGGCATCTGATGGGCTGGGTGTGGGGTTGAAATATCGGCATTCTGCGCATGCGCGGTGGCCAAAGGGTGTGGAAATAGACGTTTTGGAGCTAGGCGAGCCACTAATGGTCCAATGGGGTCGAGTGAGGTATCAAAGTGAAGCATTCGTGAAGGGGCATATGACTGGACTAGTGTCTCGAGCGTTGTCACCATTCTACGCATGCGCAGACAGGGAATTGTGGGAAAAGGGTATGGAAATAGACGTTTTGGGATCTAGGGGAGCCCCTAATGGACCGATGGAGTTGTATGAGGTATCCATGTGAAGCCTATGTGAAGGGGCATCCAGTCATGGGTGGGTGCATGTAAAAATTTTTCTGAAAAAAAAACACGGAACACGGACGTTATCGAAAAATCCTGGAAAATGCCTATATGGGGTATGGGGGGTATATAGGTCGCCGGGCTTAACGGGGCTTGCCTATCAATAGAGTTATCTCCCCTTAGTTCCAGGGTGGGTGTATGTACAATTTTTCCTGAAAAAATACGGAACACGGACTTTATCCTAAATTACGGGAAAATGCCTATATGGGGTATGGGGGTATAGGACCATCCTGGGAAACCTACTTCTCGACATTTGCGATATAGGTTGTGGGGTCTCGTTTTCTTAGTCTCGTCAAGACAAACATGATAGGAAGTGTCGCGGAGCGAATCGTTGAAATTTTTGGAAAAAGTTCAGGGAGACCCATATAGTCCCATACTAGGGGTATAGGACCAATGTTTGTCCCACTGGGAAGCCTACTTCTAGACATTTGCGGTATGGTTGTTTGGATTTGTTTTCTTAGTCTCGTCAAGACAAACATGATAGGAAGTGCCCCGGCACGAAACGGTGAAATTTTTAAAAAAGTACCATACAGACCATATAGATCCATATAATCCCATACTGGGGGTATAGGACCAATGTTTGTCCCACTGGGAAACCTACTTCTAGACATTTGCGGTATGGTCGTTTGGATTTGTTTTCTTAGTCTCGTCAAGACAAACATGATAGGAAGTGTCCCGGCACGAAACGGTGAAATTTTTGGAAAAAGATCACCGAGGCCTGGGTAGGCCCATAGGCCTATACTGCATGGCTATGGGAGTATAGGCCCATACGGGGTGGACGTGTTGGAGTCTAGGTGAGTCCCTGGTGTTCCAATGGTGTCGTATGAGGTCTTATTTTGAAGCTCTCATGCAGGAGCACTTGACTACACTAATGGTTCGTACGTTGTCAATACTCTGCGCATGCGCAGTGTCGCCGTAGTATAGAAAGCAGGCATTTTGAGGGGGTATGTGGGTGTGTTTGGGGTAGAGATGGACCGCTATGGGTCCGAATGGGTTGTGGAAGGTGTCAAAGTGAAGCTTGTGTGGGTTAGAGTCAGAATGGTGTGTTTTTAAGTGCAAGTCGCGTTAATCTGCGCATGCGCAGATGGGCTATTCACGGTTCGAATGCGTCCTGGAAGGTGTCATCTTGTAGCTCTCGGGGTGTAGACCCGATCTGAGGGCTGCCCACGTCACCTGTGACATCATCGGTGACGTCATCAGTACGAGTAGTAAGTAAAGTGGGCATTTTAGGGCAGTACAAGAAGGTATTTGGGTAGAGATGGACCATCCTTTTGTCCGAATGCGTCCTGGTAGGTGTCATTTTGTAGCTCTCGGGGTGTAGACCCCGATTTGGGGGCTGTTCACAGCATCTGTGACGTCATTGGTGACGGCATCAGTACGAGTAGTAGCGAAAGTGTGCATTTTGGGGCAGTGAAGGAAGGTATTTGGGGTAGAGATGCTTCATCTTCAGTCCGAATGCGTCGTGTGGGGTGTCATCTTGTAGTTCTCGGCGTGCAAACCTCGATTTGAGGGCTGTCCACAGCATCTGTGACGTCATTGGTGACGTCGTCAGTAGGAGTAGTAGCGAAAGTGAGCATTTTGGGGCAGTGAAGGATGGTATTTGGTGCAGAGATGGACCATCCTTGGTCCGAATGCGTCATGGGAGGTGTCATGTTGTAGCTCTCGGGGTATAGACCCCGATTTGAGGGATATCCACAGCATCTGTGACGTCATTGGTGACGTCATCAGTACGAGTAGGAGCAAAAGTGGGCATTTTTTAGCAGTGAAGGATGTTACTTGGTGTAGAGATGGACCATTCGCGGTGCGAATGCGTCGTGTGAGGTGTCATCTTGTAGCAACGCCCACCAACGCCATTCTTAATGCTTCAACGCCCTGGTGAAATAGCTCAGAAGCTCTGATATTCCATGGAATTGTCACTAATTCTTCGAAATGCAGTGACGCCCGTGTCGACGCCCGTCGTTACACCTTAACACTCTAACATAACGCCATGATATAGACCGGAGAGAGAACAACAACAGCAACAACAACAAGGATGACACATGAGAGAACAACAACAACAAGAAGTTTTTTTTGATATAGTTTATTCTCCTCAATGTTACATCATACCCACGCTGGGGGAGCCGCGTTGGGTATATTTACAATTCAAGAAGATTCTTGTCCAATCAGAGGCCACCATTTGCATCTGTCATATTCGTTCCTGCCCGTTAGATGTATTCTCGGCTACTCTTGTCCAATCAGAAGTCGCCATTTCTGAAAGTTCCATCTTCGGCCATGTTCGCTCTGAACCGTTTGTTCTAATCGTCATCGGGCAGGCCAGGATACCGTTGAGGAATCATATCCTCAGATAGTTGTTTGCGCATTCTGAGTATCTATCAGTGAATGGGTGAATACTTTCATCCGATGGGGGTGGTGGGTCAGTTTAACCACGAAGAACGTAACATTGGTGACCCTCTCCACTATCCACTTGGTGTTGGGACGCTGTTCATAGGCCCATTCTAAGGGATCCAGTGTCCAGTTGGGCCAGCATCGTCTCTAGCGACGCCCGATTGGTGATTGTGAAAGGATGGTCGTACACTGGGTTGATGGCACTGGAATAGAAATAGCACAATTCACGCGTCATCTTATGGCATAAGATGTACCCAAATGCTACATTTAATGTGAAGGACGTAGGTTGGTCATTGAAGATGGCTTCCACGTAGCTGCGTAGACGGGCGAGGTCGGTCAGTCGGAAATTGTACAAGTCCAATATAGGGCGATGACGGTGGAAGCAGTGTCGGATCATGGACCAATGGCGTCGATACATCTCACTCACTGGATGATCTTCGGGTAAGAGATCGCTGGGAACATCCACCGCATCTTCCAGAAAATGTTCGTTGTTGTCAGGCGTATGACTGGAAACAGTAATGCTAGGGACCGGCTGGATATCTAGGCTCTTCTGAGCTGTGGGTATAGGCGGGCTCTCCGTGATCGCATCACCAGTGGCATTCTCCTCCCCGGGTTCATCTTCAGTGGATCTGTCCCTCCTGGGTGCCTCTTTAGTGGAAAGTTGTCCCTCATGCCGTGGTGACGGACCATGAATCAAACGCTCATGCCGTTTTAACTGACTGGGTCGTTTGAAGAGTTGACCCCATTCTTCACATGGACGCTTGGGTGGCCCATGAATTGAACGTTCATGGCGCTGTAAATGATCTGGGCGCTGAAACGACAGTGTAGGCCTACATATCGTACAGCTATACCGGGCGGTTCCATCGTGCTTGGTAGCCTCATGGCGGCGCAAGTCGTGCCGGCGAGTGAATGATTTCGAGCACGTAGTACAAGTGAACATCTTGGTGGTTGACAGAGTGTCTGGTGAAACGGCCAGGCCGTTTCCTTTTTATAGAAAGCTAGCTGTTGATCTATTTTTAGCACAATCAATTCAACTTGGACATCAGCGACAAGAACCCGGATGTAGGCGCGGACGTCAGCGACAAGAACCCGGATGTAGGCGCGGACGTCAAACAGGTGCACGCTCCTGTGGTGCACCCTGTACCCTAGGATGTTCACGAATGTTCCACCATCCCCGACTTCTACCAGGCCCAGGTCCAGAAGCTCTCATGTCCTGCATGTGAATAGTCAGTCATATTGTGTGTGTGTGTGTGTGTGTGCATGTTTGCTTCTGTGTGTATGCATCTGGGTGAGTGTGTGTGTGTACGTGTGTGCGTGTGTGAGAGTGCGTGTGTGTGTGCTTGCGAGAGTGTGTATGCGTGTGTGTATGCGTGCGTGTGTATGTGTATGCTTGTGTGTGTACGCGAGTGCGTGTATGCGTCTGTGTGTATGTGTGTGCGTATGTGTATGCGTGTATGTGTGTATGCGTGATATCGGAGTCCCATATAGACCCATATAGTCCCATACTGGGGTATAGGACCAATGTTTGTCCCACTGGGAAACCTACTTCTATACATTCGCGGTGTGGTTGTTTGGATTTGTTTTCTTAGTCTCGTCAAGACAAACATGATAGGAAGTGTCCCGGCACGAAACGGTGAAATTTTTGCAAAAAGTTCGAGGTCTGTCTATAGCCCCAACCACCACCAACACCACCGCCACACACCACCAACACCACCACCAACGCCACCACCAACGCTCTCGGCGCTCAAAGCTTGCGGAGCTCAGAGCTCGGAAATGACGTCATCGCAGGCATGCGCAGCGTGTGTATGTGTGTGTGTATGTATGCCTCTGTGTGTGTGTATGTGTGTGCTTGCGAGTGTGTTTCTTGGATCGGAGCTCTTGGAGCTCAAAGCCTGTGGAGCTCAGAGCTCGGAAGTGACATTTGCATATGACCTCTGTGAGGTCACTTCCGCTTCCGTTCACGTGACCGGAACTGACCTTTGACCCCGGCGCGCAAAGGTTTCCATCGCGGTGGAAACCTTTACACCGCGCGCGCGGGGTCAAAGGTCAGTTCCGGTCACGTGAACGGAAGCGGAAGTGACCTCACAGAGGTCATATGCAAATGTCACTTCCGAGCTCTGAGCTCCACAGGCTTTGAGCTCCAAGAGCTCCGATCCAAGAAACACACTAGCAAGCACACACATACACACACAGAGGCATACATATACACACACATACACAGGCACATGCACGCACACGCACACACACACACATACACCCACATACACACAGATACATACACACAGACGCATACACACATACACACGTATACACACACACACACACGCACACACAGATGCATACACACTGACGCACACATGCATACGCATAATATGACTGACCATTCACATGCAGGACATGAGAGCTTCTGACCTGGGTCTGATAGAAGGCCGGCTTGGTGGAACATTCGTGAACATCCTAGGGTACATGGTGTACCACAGGAGCGTGTGCCTGGATACGGAGACACACACACACACACAGACGCATACCCACACATGCATACACACCCGCACACACACACGCATACACACATACACACACGCACATCCACACATACACACACATGCATACATACACACACACACAGACGCATACACACACTTGCATACACAGACACACACGCACGCATACACCCACACGCATACGAACACTTGCATACACACACGCACGCACACACACACACACACATCCACACACACACGCATACACACTGACGAATACACACACATACGCACACACACACACACACGCACACATACACACACACACACGCACACACGCACTCAGGCGTATACACACAGACGCATAGACACATACACAGACACATACACACACACACATACACACGTACACACACACACTCACCCAGATGCATACACACAGACGCAAACATGCACACACACACACACACACAATATGACTGACTATTCACATGCAGGACATGAGAGCTTCTGGACCTGGGCCTGGTAGAAATCGGGGATGGTGGAACATTCGTGAACATCCTAGGGTACAGGGTGCACCACAGGAGCGTGCACCTGTTTGACGTCCGCGCCTACATCCGGGTTCTTGTCGCTGACGTCCGCGCCTACATCCGGGTTCTTGTCGCTGACGTCCGCGCCTACATCCGGGTTCTTGTCGCTGACGTCCAAGTTGAACTGATTGTGATAAAAATAGATCAACAGCTAGCTTGCTATGAAAAGGAAACGGCCTGGCCGTTTCATCAGACACTCTGTCAACCACCAAGATGTTCACTTGTACTACGTGCTCGAAATCATTCACTCGCCGGCACAACTTGCGCCGCCATGAGGCTACCAAGCACGATGGAACCGCCCGGTATAGCTGTACGATATGTAGGCCTACACTGTCGTTTCAGCGCCCAGATCATTTACAGCGCCATGAACGTTCAATTCATGGGCCACCCAAGCGTCCATGCGAAGAATGTGGTCAACTCTTCGAACGACCCAGTCAGTTAAAACGGCATGAGCGTTTGATTCATGGTCCGTCACCACGGCATGAGGGACAACTTTCCACTAAAGAGGCACCCAGGAGGGACAGATCCACTGAAGATGAACCCGGGGAGGAGAATGCCACTGGTGATGCGATCACGGAGAGCCCGCCTATACCCACAGCTCAGAAGAGCCTAGATATCCAGCCGGTCCCTAGCATTACTGTTTCCAGTCATACGCCTGACAACAACGAACATTTTCTGGAAGATGCGGTGGATCTTCCCAGCGATCTCTTACCCGAAGATCATCCAGTGAGTGAGATGTATCGACGCCATTGGTCCATGATCCGACACTGCTTCCACCGTCAACGCCCTATATTGGACTTGTACAATTTCCGACTGACCGACCTCGCCCGTCTACGCAGCTACGTGGAAGCCATCTTCAATGACCAACCTACGTCCTTCACATTAAATGTAGCATCTGGGTACATCTTATGCCATAAGATGACGCGTGAATTGTGCTATTTCTATTCCAGTGCCATCAACCCAGTGTACGGCCATCCTTTCACAATCACCAATCTGGCGTCGCTAGAGACGATGCTGGCCCAACTGGACACTGTGGATCCCTTGGAATGGGCCTATGAACAGCGTCCCAACACCAAGTGGATAGTGGAAAGGGTCACCAATGTTACGTTCTTCGTGGTTAAACTGACCCACAACCCCCATCGGATGAAAGTATTCACCCATGCACTGATAGATACTCAGAATGCGCAAACAACTATCTGAGGATATGTTTCCTCAACGGTATACTGGCCTGCCCGATGACGATTAGAACAAACGGTTCAGAGCGAACATGGCCGAAGATGGAACTTTCTGAAATGGCGACTTCTGATTGGACAAGAGTAGCCGAGAATACATCTAACGGACTGGAACGAATATGACAGATGCAAATGGTGGCCTCTGATTGGACAAGAATCTTCTTGAATTGTAAATATACCCAACGCGGCTCCCCCAGCGTGGGTATGATGTAACATTGGGGAGAATAAACTATATGAAAACAACTTCTTGTTGTTGTTGTTCTCTCATGTGTCATCCTTGTTGTTGTTGCTGTTGTTTTTCTCTCTCCGGTCTATATCATGGCGTTATGTTAGAGTGTTAAGGTGTAGCGACGGGCGTCACTGCATTTCGAAGAATTAGTGACAATTCCATGGAATATCAGAGCTTCTGAGCTATTTCACCAGGGCGTTGAAGCATTAAGAATGGCGTTGGTGGGCGTTGCTACAAGATGACACCTCACACGACGCATTCGCACGGCGGATGGTCCATCTCTACACCAAGTAACATCCTTCACTGCTAAAAATGCCCACTTTCGCTACTACTCGTACTGATGACGTCACCAATGACGTCACAGATGCTGTGGATATCCCTCAAATCGGGGTCTATACCCCGAGAGCTACAACATGACACCTCCCATGACGCATTCGGACCAAGGATGGTCCATCTCTACACCAAATACCATCCTTCACTACCCCAAAATGCTCACTTTCGCTATTACTCATACTGATGACGTCACCAATGACGTCACAGATGCTGTGGACAGCCCTCAAATCGAGGTCTGCACGCCGAGAACTACAAGATGACACCCCACGCGACGCATTCGGACTGAGGATGAAGCATCTCTACCCCAAATACCTTCCTTCACTGCCCCAAAATGCGCACTTTCGCTACTACTCGTACTGATGACGTCACCAATGACGTCACAGATGCTGTGAACAGCCCCCAAATCGGGGTCTACACCCCGAGAGCTACAAAATGACACCTCATACGACGCATTCGGACAAAGGATGGTCCCTCTCTACACCAAATACCTTCCTTTCACTGCTCCAAAATGTCCACTTTGGCTACTACTCGTACTGATGACGTCACCGATGACGTCACAGATGACGTGAACATCCCTCAAATCGGAGTCTACACCCCGAGAGCTACAATATGACACCTCACACGACGCATTCGGACCAAGGATGGTCCCTCTCTACACCAAATATCTTCCTTCACTGCCCCAAAATGTCCACTTTACTTACTACAACCAATTGCGCATGCGCAGATTGACGCGACTTGCCTTTAAAACCACACCATTCTGACTCTACCCCACACAAGCTTCACTTTGACACCTTCCACGACACATTCGAACCGTGAATAGCCCATCTCTACCCCAAACACACACCCACATACCCCCCAAATGCCTGCTTTCTATACTACGGCCACACTGCGCATGCGCAGTGTATTGACAACGTACGAACCATTAGTGTAGTCAAGTGCTCCTGCATGAGAGCTTCAAAATAAGACCTCATACGACACCATTGGACCACCAGGGACTCACCTAGACTCCAACACGTCCACCCCGTATGGGCCTATACTCCCATAGCCATGCAATATAGGCCTATGGGCCTACCCAGGCCTCGGTGAACTTTTTCCAAAAATTTCACCGTTTCGTGCCGGGACACTTCCTATCATGTTTGTCTTGACGAGACTAAGAAAACAAATCCAAACAACCATACCGCAAATGTATAGAAGTAGGTTTCCCAGTGGGACAAACATTGGTCCTATAACCCAGTATGGGACTATAATGGGTCTATATGGGCTATAGACAGACCTCGAACTTTTTTCAAAAATTTCACCGTTTCGTGCCGGGACACTTCCTATCATGTTTGTCTTGACGAGACTAAGAAAACAAATCCAAACAACCATACCGCAAATGTCTAGAAGTGGGTTTCCCAGTGGGACAAACATTGGTCCTATACCCCTAGTATGGGCCTATATGGGTCTATATGGGCTGTATGGTACTTTTTCAAAAATTTCACCGATTCGCTCCGCGACACTTCCTATCATGTTTGTCTTGACGAGACTAAGAAAACAAATTCAAACAACCATACCGCAAATGTCTAGAAGTAGGTTTCCCAGTGGGACAAACATTGGTCCTATAACCCAGTATGGGACTATAATGGGTCTATATGGGCTATAGACAGACCTCGAACTTTTTTCAAAAATTTCACCGTTTCGTGCCGGGACACTTCCTATCATGTTTGTCTTGACGAGACTAAGAAAACAAATCCAAACAACCATACCGCAAATGTCTAGAAGTAGGTTTCCCAGTGGGACAAACATTGGTCCTATACCCCTAGTATGGGCCTATATGGGTCTATATGGGCTGTATGGTACTTTTTCAAAAATTTCACCGATTCGCTCCGCGACACTTCCTATCATGTTTGTCTTGACGAGACTAAGAAAACAAATCCAAACAACCATACCGCAAATGTCTAGAAGTAGGTTTCCCAGTGGGACAAACATTGGTCCTATACCCCTAGTATGGGCCTATATGGGTCTATATGGGCTGTATGGTACTTTTTCAAAAATTTCACCAATTCGCTCCGCGACACTTCCTATCATGTTTGTCTTGACGAGACTAAGAAAACAAATCCAAACAACCATACCGCAAATGTCGAGAAGTAGGTTTCCCAGGATGGTGCTATACCCCCCATACCCCATATAGGCATTTTCCCGTAATTTAGGATAAAGTCCGTGTTCCGTATTTTTTCAGGAAAAATTTTACATACACCCACCCTGGAACTAGGGGGAGATAACTCTATTGATAGGCAAGCCCCGTTAAGCCCGGCGACCTATATACCCCCCATACCCCATATAGGCATTTTCCAGGATTTTTCGATAAAGTCCGTGTTCCGTTTTTTTTTTCAGGAAAAATTTTACATGCACCCACCCATGACTGGATGCCCCTTCACATAGGCTTCACATGGATACCTCATACAACTCCATCGGCCCATTAGGGGCTCCCCTAGATCCCAAAACGTCTATTTCCATACCCTTTGGCCACCGCGCATGCGTAGAATGGTGATAACGCTCGAGCCACTAGTCCAGTCAGATGCCCCTTCACGAATGCTTCACTTTGATACCTCATACGACCCAATCGGACCATTAGTGGCTCCCCTAGCTCCAAAACGTCTATTTTCATACCCTTTGGCCACTGCGCATGCGCAGAATGCCGATATTTCAACCCCACACCCAGCCCATCAGATGCCCCTTGACGAATGCTTCACTTTGATACCTCATATGACCCAATCGGACCATTAGGGGCTCCCCTAGCTCCAAAACGTCTATTTTCATACCCTTTGGCCACCGCGCATGCGCAGAATGCCGATATTTCAACCCCACTCCCAGCCCATCAGATGCCCCTTGACGAATGCTTCACTTTGATACCTCACTCGACCCAATCGGTCCATTAGTGGCTCCCCTAGCTCCAAAACGTCTATTTTCATACCCTTTGGCCACCGCGCATGCGCAGAATCCCAATATTTCAACCCCACACCCAGCCAATCAGATGCCCCTTCACGAATGCTTCACTTTGATACCTCACTCGACCCAATCGGACCATGCAGCGTATTTCAAGTCTAGGGACTACTTTTTCTCCGCGGAAGCTTTCTTCCGCGACCGCATCACCGCCAGACCGCATCACCGCGGAAGAATACATGCCCAGGGGCCCTTTGCCGGAACTATAGTGACCCAGAGTTACCTCCCCCTAGATTGGAACTCTTCTGTGTTGGAGGTGGGAAAGGTCAGTCACGTGACGTCATCTCATTTGCATAAATGCGACAGAATTTACTCTCTCTCTACTACTAATGTCCATCTTCATATAGTGCTGTCGTATTATTGCGAGTAGATAATATCGCAGGTAATATATTGTTACATTTTTTCGACAGACGCGAATTTCTGATGTTCACTCATTGAACTCTGCAAAGTGTAACTAATCGAGGCAAACACTACATGTATTCGATGTTCCAGATTTTCATTGAAATGTTAATGTGTCAAAGTAAGGTAATAACATTTGAAATTACGATAAAACGTCAGAGGCGAAGACAGAGGTTTGAAAAAAGTAAAAACTGCCAACAATCGCATGGCTGTGATGTCCATTTCTTGCATATCGCTCAAATTTACTATCAACTTTTTTAAAGAGCATTCTGATTTAAGACAATGGTACAGTACATATAGGCGATATTTCTTACATCTTAATTAGAAACAATATCCTAGACAGGTTTCAAGTAACAAGTCCAATTGCGTTAATCGGCTGATTTGCAACTTGTCGTTGATCTTCGGTTGAAGTAATCGGGTCGCTTCGTAGATTTCCACTCGGCACTACCGAGTGCTAATCAACTTCCAGCATAATCTTCTTAAACCAGATATACATTATCTTTTCCAAGAAGGAAGGTAGCGGGAGATTAACTCATTTCGTGAATGTCCAATCATCGTTGTATCGATGAAGTTTAAGTAATCAGCACAGATTGGATACCGTTTGCAAGTATATCCGATTGGACGACAACAGTGCTGGAGCATGTGATAGCCTTAAAGACTATGTGGAAAATGTACAGCGGTGTACGTACCTTCTCTTCCAACTACATTGAAGTAAAGGCATTTAAACACAGAAAGAAGATGATCCAAACATGAAAAATCAATCTTAATGAACGAAAAATGGCCTTCTGCAACGCCATCCGATGCCGAGGGACAGCAGATGTCTACAAAGAATTCCTAAACATAGAAAACCCGTTTGTTCCTAACAGGTTCTATGTGTCTATCAGTGATACGGAGCCAATTACACAACAAAACATTGAAAAGGGACTTGCCATTAACAGGTTGTCAGCGGAGATACAGATCTTACAGGATAAATATGAGAGATACGTATCCCAACATTCACTAATTGACAATGAGATAGAAGAAAAAATAATAGACAGCCAGCAGTCAAGAGAGATTAAATATAAGCTGCTGGAGATATGGTTACGCGATAAGGGACGTGAAGAAGATAAATCCAAACAATTTGGTTCAAGAAGGCGGAATGGCTGAAATCTCTGCCAAAGCAGCCACCCCGGCCTTCACAACCAGAATCGACACGTGAGAATCCAAGACCAAAAGAGCGTGGACCACAACAAAGGAATTCAGGCCATAATCGGGAACCAACTCAGAGCGAGGATTAAAGGCAAACCCCGTAGACAGAGTTAATGAATCGCCGAAGCTATACCAAAGACCCCGAATCGCCAATATGAGACATCCTCGATAAGATCGACGCAGAATCATAGGAGACCAAACAGACAACCAGATCAATCCCAAAGGGCCAACCAGGGTTCCCATTAACGTGATCCTTGGAAACCCAGAACAAACGCTGAAAAGGGAGCTCCCTTCAATAGAGACAATAGGAATCAAACCCATAATTGTAATGATTTTGTAGGGGTGTGCCCTCACAATCTCCCACCCCGACAACCTCACAGAATGTAAATTCGCCCTTTCTAGTTACACCCTAGCCTGTCGGAGGATGAAATTAACTTTCTGAAATTAGGACTGAAATTTTCCTACGAAGTAGGCTCTCATTGCCAAATTGTCCGGTAATGATTGAGTGAGTCAGTCCATCCGAATCCTTTCGTCGCCAAAATAAGGAGAACCGTTGACATTAGAACCTTGATTTTTGGCATGAAGGTGCATTAGGGGAAGGTGCATTATTAAGCAAGTTCTGAGCTGACCTACTTTTGATGAAAATTTCTGGTGATTTTTGATGAAAATCACTACTGATTCTGACTTTCAACTGGGGGGGGGGGGCGGAATTTCCAAGAGTTCAGCTCGCGTCGGAGTCCTAATGTCTACCCTACCCTATCCTGTCACGTTAGTCACACTGCCATGTACTCCAGTCTTGCCCCTAACACCTCAGAACTAGATAAAGATACTAGAGAATTTAGGAGGGAGCTTAGATTGCACGAATTATACTACATGTATCTATCAAGAAATACTTGGAAAAAGGAGCCACCCAAAGGTAGAGACAGATATCGTGATAAATTTCCTAACAATCTAGCACAACAACCCCATACCAATCCCAATTTAACCCGAAATCATATCGCAGCTTAGACAGAAGGAGCCTTAGAAGGTTTACTAAAAAGCCATAACATTGTAATAAAGGAAGGCGACAAAGAGGGATCTATAATCGTAATGGACTCCAATTACTACAGGGGGAAAAATCAGGAAATGCTAATGGATCCCAGCACATAGCACGAACTAGCGAGCAATACGGATATGCAAATATGCTCTAAACTTGTGAAATTAGTGAGAAAATATAACTCAGTTCTAACTAAAGAAGAGCAGCAATATATTTCCAACTTATTTTGATTTTAAAACTAGTAATTTCGATAGATTACCTAAGGTCCACAATTCTAATACAATTAAAAAGGCGGTCGAAGAACAAACATCTGAATACGTTGTTGTACCTAGACCTTAAACCTCGAACCTTAAACATTAAATTCAGGCCCATTGTTGCTGATACTCAATTCACTTCGCTAAATGTATTTAATGTATATTGTTATTACATGTACTGTAAGATTATGTTTTGCTTGAACTTGTACTGTTTATCGCCATAACTACTGTTAAACACTCATTACTATATAAGATTCATGATTTCTCGAAACTGTAACCGATCTGAGGACGATTTAATAAACACAGAAATACGTATTAGAGGGATCCTTTCAGCCTTATATCTTTGCGTTTGACACCACTTTGTTTTATTTCAACTATATATATATCCCTTAGAGGGCAAAGTCTCCCTTCATCATGTGCTGTTTTATGGTGAACTTTCGAGAAAGACAGTTCAGGCAATGTGTGACCCTGTACTGAGGATAGTAAGGGAGAAGATCTTTATCATTGAACTGAATTATATATTCAGTGTCATGTGAGTGCATACGGGCCAACTTGGATTATTAACTTCGGCTTGGGGCAAATTGTCAAATCAAAGTAATTACGCAACTCCGGGTATTGAAAAAGCTTTCATAAACATGAGCAGTGTGACTAACGTTACAAGACCCACGAAGTAGAGTAGGCATTAGGACTCGAACGCGAACTGAACTCTTGGAAATCACCACCCCCAGTTGAAATCCTGCCTATATTAAGATGGGCACCGCCCAAGTCAGAATCGCCAGTGATTTTCATCAAAAATCACCCGAAATTTTCATCAAAAGTAGGTCAGCTCAGAACTTGTTGGTAATAGTCTCCTAATGCGCCTTCATTCCAAAAATAAATAACGATCGCCGATTTAATTTTACAATTTTTTAACTAAAGGAAACAGATTGAATAATAAAAAGTTCAGTAGATTTCAAGCTTTACGTGTGAAAATACATTTACATCTCTTTAATGGTTTTCAGTGCCCTTGTCCAGGATCAAAACAACTTTTTGAATCGCATTATTTTCCCAACAATACAGCAAATTTTTATATATAGTACTATAGTAGAAAGGTGGCATTTATGTAGTTTACGGTAATTCAACTCAAGACCAACACCTTCTCTGCACAAGATAATAATGATTCTATGTCATTCTCCTGAGCATAACCGGTACAAAGATGAATACATAGCGTCTCTACATCACGTTGTTATCTAGATATATGAGACAACACATCTTGGGTATCGTCAATCTGATTAATGTACTATTCCGGTTTTCTTGTTTCACATTATATTCTATGACGGTTGATCGGTGATTTTCTTCATTGATAAACATTAAATCACCTCAGCCTCGTTGTGTGAATCTGAATTGCATTGCTGTGACACACCAACACACTCCGTGGCAGTGATTCTGTATCCCTAATCAAGGAATGAAAATGGATCAAGATTTGAAATGACAAGAAAAATTTAGACATGTTTTGTTTACACATGTAATTTTTTGTTTAAATTATATCCCAGTGTGATATATAATCAATATTCAAGAGGTACAAAAAAAACCTCAAAGTATGTGCTCATATTTTCACATCATGATCAAAGTTACTTTATCTAGTTAAATTCTACCCAAAGAAAATAAATTAAGACCCTTTAAACATGCCGTCATGGCTTTGTTTCACCCTCAGTAAACTTTTATCATTGTTGCTCACACAGACTAATCTGAAGGATGATACCACATCTTTCTTTCTTCTGCTGGGTTATTGCACCAGGCTGACTTAATTGGTTGATGTAGGATATTTCATCACCAGTGGGCAATTTGACCTGAATTTGAAGCCTAATGTGGTCTGTGATGAAATGTTTGGATGTGAAATAGGATACACGTTAAAGGCCACAGTTTACATATATCTATAACAATATACTGAATTGTGTGTATTGAGGCTGGCAAGTTGGTAATAGCAGTGTAGATAAATGCACTAACAAATGATGGAAAATTAGCATTTCCTATTTCATAAAAACAACTACGGATGGCATATCCCACCAGATTTTGTACCGTGTTATACACAGTGAAACATACAGCCAAGGGTTCCCGATGGGCACGACAGTGCACTCGCTGAGCCATCAATAAATAATAATAAAAATAATTATAAATCAAATTTTCATCAGAATTCGGTCAGCTCAGAACTTGCTGATAACAATGCCCTAATGCACGTTCATGCCAAAAATCAAGGTTCTAATGTCAACGGTTCTCCTTATTTTGCCGACGAAAGGATTCGGATGGACTGACTGACTGACTGCCTCACTGACTCACTCATTACCGGACAATTTGCGATCTGTAGCCTACTTCGTAGGAATATCAGTAATGTCTGTAGCAGTGCAGTGCCTCTACAAAGACACCAATGGGCTTGTGGGTTTGCTGAAGATCGAAGCGACAACCATTTCATGATGTTTGTAAGACAGGATGAAGCGGATACCAATGTCGGGATGAATGAGCCTTTTACTGCGGTCAACTATTCCTACGAAGTAGGCTACAGATCGCAAATTGTCCGGTAATGAGTGAGTGAGTCAGTCCATCCGAATCCTTTCGTCGGCAAAATAAGGAGAACCGTTGACATTAGAACCTTGATTTTTGGCATGAACGTGCATTAGGGCATTGTTATCAGCAAGTTCTGATCTGAAATAATTCTGATTAAAATTAGATTTATAATTAACACTTCAGTATATTGTTATAAATGCATACCATCCATGTGGCCTTTAACAGTATCATGTTCCTTTTATGACCATGAAGCCATGGGACCTCCTTATCAGTGGATTTAAAAGTCATTAAGGCTTGTCCTTGGAACAAACACAGAGAGAGGCTCCATCCCAGCCTTGTGGTTTTTAACAGTGATTTATATCCAAGCCCACTGAGATAAGGCCGGTTTCTACTCTGCTGCTTGTCACATCAAGTTACAGTGGTCGGTGTCCTGTATAGCAGATATAGTATATTATTGCATGCCTGTCCACTACCCTGGAACATTTCCTAGCTTAGACATTAAACAGCCCCATAAACTTGCTATCAAATGGGATAAGGCTGGGAGTACAAGAATGTGCGGTGTATTTTCTGTGGACTGTGTAGGCTGTACAGTCTGAATGAAGACAGCCTAGCAGAATTAGTTAAAGCTAGGTGGTTTAACGTTTATCAATGAAGAAAATCATCGATCAACCGCCATAGAATATAATGTGAAACAAGAAAACCGGAATAGTACATTCATCAGATTGCCAATGCCCAAAATGTGTTGTCTCATATATCTAGATAACAACGTGATGTAGAGACGCTATTTATTCGTCTTTGTACCGGTTATGCTCAGGAGAATGACATAGAATCATTATTATCTTGTGCATAGAAGGTGTTGGTCTTGAGTTGAATTACCGTAAACTACATAAATGCTACCTTTCTACTATAGTACTATATATAAAAATTTGTTGTATTTATTCAATCTGTTTCCTTTAAAAAAAATATGTAAAATTAAATCGGTGATCGTTATTTATTTTGGAATGAAGGCGCATTAGGAGACTGTTACCAACAAGTTCTGAGCTGACCTATTTTTGATGGAAATTTCTGGTGATTTTTGATGAAAATCAGTGGCGATTCTGACTTGGGCGGTGCCCATCTGAATATAGGCAGGATTTCAACTGGGGGTGGGGATTTCCAAGAGTTCAGTTCGCGTTCGAGTCCTAATGCCTACTGTACTTCGTAGGTCCTGTGACGTTAGTCACACTGCTCATGTATGGAGTGTCAAATTGAATACACCTTCTATGACCTTATACGGCTTCATTTATCCTATTCGTTCGATCAATCGCCTCACCATATGCAAGGTGTGGATAACAGAACTAGCCTATAAAGAAGGACAGGAACGTTGTATCTTTTGAGATAACTAGATGGATAGGATATGAACATCCGCAGATCGAGTATGAACACAGATTGATGTGTGAGAGAGAGAGAGAGAGAGAGAGAGAGAGAGAGAAAGTGGTTTAACGTCGCGTTCAGATTGATGTGATATTAGCATTAATACAGCTGTGTTGACCATAGCAATCAAAATTGTGTATTTTGCTAGTTTTACAGTTCTCTTGTATAAATAATCCTGTTGATCATTTTGCCTCACACCTGCGGAAATAGGTTGTTTCCTATAAATCTAGTTGATCCCAAAATGTGCTGTTTCTGTCTCTTCCATATGTATTATGTACAGCTTAACTCTGCCAATCTACACAGAAGCTACGCATTTTCCATTCCAGTTCAACAATATAGAGATAATCACATAATCCAAAAATGGCAATGACTCACGGGAGACCTTTCAGTGTACCAGACATTATTGCGTAAAGTTAGGGAGAGGGTTCAGTGAGCATCATCACTGATAACGTCTTGGATTGGCTGGAGAAGGGTAATATCATAGAGACGATAAAGCGGTCGGTGGCCTTCTCAGATTTAAAAACTGTGATGCGATGATGTTCGACAGGCACATCATATTTAGACCTATATCTCTACAAAAATGAAGCGGGCCTTCTCTCTCGTCGACTGTATGACAAAAGAGATGATTACAATTTCGACATCGTAAACTATCCCTTTCTGGACAGTAATATTCCAGTGGGACCTGCATATGGCGTATACATATCACGCCTAGTAGCATTTGCTAGATCCTGTGTTAAATGTGACGATTTTAATCAACGTCACAAAACATTGTTGCAGAAACTTATAAAACAGGGCTATTCCACCAAGCGCCTCCACTCAAAGTTTCTCAAATTTGGCGATACATATCGCACGCTGATAGCAAAATACGAACGTAGCGTGCAAGATCTATGGCGTTACGTTTCGTAACTTGTGTCTAATTCCGCTTAACCCGGGGCTAGGGGCCGTATGAACCCATGTACTTCCAGATCCTCATGGTACTCATATGAACAGTCACAATCAAAGCGTGACTGAGATACATCATTCTTTAGATGACGACTTTACAAGGAATATTATGGATTAAGAATACTGATCAGCGATACGGATTTGATATTTTTTGGAACATCATGATGTCTTGCCGGCATCATTGAAAACTGTTGACCGCTTCTCTCTTGCAGGAAACAAGCCTATGTTTATGTATACTATGATTGTCTTTTTGAATTTGGTGCTAATACTGTTATATGGAATATGGAATAGGTCTTTGGATTATGGACGCGGATATTCTCTAATGGACGACGGCTGAATTATGAATGACGGGCCAGACGCTTGTAATTTGCACGATGACGGTATACTGTTGACTGTGTATACGCAAGAAATTTTCCAAAACCTTTGGGTGAGCACAAAATGATTTCATGGATACTTGTGTGGAATGCTCGGGCAATATCGCTGTAGAGACTACTAATGTCCGAAGGCCCTTTAATGTAAAAATTAAAAAGTAGCACGCACGGAGTGCCGGTTAGTGTCCAAAATTATATTTTGACAGGCAAGCATGTACGTTATTGTCCAAACGTTGGACGTTAGCATGATAGAGCTATTACATCGTCGCTCGGAGATATTTGTATGTGATACTGCTCAAGCCCTTGCTTGGGGCCGTATGCATTCATCCATATGAACAGTAGCAATAAAAGCGTGGCTGGGATACAAATCATCACAGGGATCACTTTTGGGGTTTTTTAATTTGGCATTTAAACGTTCCCTTTGTATGGTGAGATTCTGCTGATGGACGTTTGCCCTCTCTTCAAATCATTGTAATTGTGGTTTTGTGACTTGTAAACATGGTGGAGAATGAAGCGCTTGGTCAGCGTCGGACCTCACAGTTATCTGTTCTGATTAACGACCTAACCATTTACTCCCTCGTTTGGCTATTTATTTCTATCTGGCGGTCAGATAATTCATCATTTTCCATCAGATGACTTTATAGGGCTCTTACCTCATCGCCTTGTAATATTTGTATCTAATACCGTTCATGTCGGTGTGGAAACAACGGTGGTCCGCCAGATATGAGGGTCCGGGGACCATGGTATCTGGATCTGGGTGCCCGAGTCCTACCACGGAAACAGTTGTCCCCCTATCAGCAGAAACCAGGGTCCTGATCTCGTTGGTGTCCGGGTCACTGAAATCTAGACAGGAATGTCCCTTCTCATATATATAGGGCCCGGACCATGGCATCTGGCGGACTATGGGCGCTTCCACAGCTATGGAAGTCCTCAGAGTCCGGCATACCTCAGAGTCCGCTTGACCTATATATGAAACCTAGGGAATAGTAAAGACTAGAAATTCTGAACACAGGCTCGGCCAGCAAATCGGTGGTGCAGTGGGTAAAGGCATAGACGGTGGACAGTACAGCAGAAGGTAAGATTGTGGGTTCGATCCTTGTCGGGGTCAGTTGAAAATGTTTGATTTTCTGCATTTCTCATGTACAGCTTTAGTACGTCTTGTAAAGTTATACCGTCGCATCTTTGTTAAATATATATATTTTTTTTTTAGAAAAAAAATAATTTTATGTATTATAGGTCAATATACATCTTATACGGTGGCGCATATATATACGACATGCTATTAATTTTAGTTTTGTTTATATTTTTTTCAGTTTGGGTTGGGGGGGGGGGGCTCTTTCACTCCTAAGTTTCCACCCAGGTGCAAACGTTTTCACCAAGGTGAAAAGGTTTTCACCTGGGCGCAAACGTTATCACCCTGGTGGAAACCTGTTTCAACCCAGGGGAAAATCTTCTCACCCCGGCGTACAAGTACAATGAATCCTTCTTTGCGCGCTGGGTTAATTTTCGCACGCATATGATTTTGTGAATTTTGCGAAATCAGAAACAAACACGAGATATTCAGATATCTAATGAAAATGTATATCACGTTTCTGACATCAGTAAATATTGAGGAAATTGTCATGTCGAAGATTTCTATTATGTCATAATTAATGTTACTCTAAAATGACCACACTTGCCCGCTGGCACTACTTACGATTTCTCGCATAGTCAGAGCGAAATTAGAATATTTTACGATATGCAAATATAATGCTCAATGTCTTTTCATATTCGGTCCGTATCTTCCGAATGCGGGATATCGTGAACGATCTCTCCGGACATTTCAAGCTGACTCGCCGTTCTTGAAGTAGGATCTGGTCATTTGTTTGCATGTTACCATAAAATATACGTTTTAATTTGTTTTCACATTAACCGTAAAGGGGCGCATCTGGTATCATTAAAAGAATAATCAAATAAATAAAACTTTACATAAATGCAAAATAAAAACTGCCACGAGATCTACATGCATCTGATTACTGCATTCATATATGGCACATCTGCGAAATTAATGGATTATATTGAGTACACTGAAAACAAAATTCCTTAAAATTTAAGGAATATTCCCCGACAATTACACCAGCGAAATATTCCTTAAAATTCAATAAGGAATATTCCGTAGCATGTTAAGGAAATTCCTTAACATGGCAAGGAATATTTCTAAGTTATGTTGAGGAATATTTTGCTGGAGTAACAGTCGGGGAATATTCCTTAAATTGGTGAATAAATGAATGAATGAATGAATGAGTAAACCTTTAAACCGCGGAGTAACCTTTACACTGCGGTTGCTAGCTTTACTTCGCGAATTAAAAGTTTTCGCCGTTAAGAATGCGAGAAATCTGAAGAAATTCTGTGTTAACCTTATCTGGCCTGGGATGTTTAGGAACTGTCCAGCCCCCCCCCCCTTCCCCACCCCTCCCCTAACTATTTTTCTTATCCCTCGAGGTAAAGGAACTGAAACTTACCACACTACACCTTTCCGTAAGCCTGTAAAATAAAATGCAAAAAAAAAATCCAAGATAGCCGCTTTGATGACGTCACAGTGACGTCATTTTCAAAAAAATACCTTTCTTGGTCGATTTTTTGATAAAATTTTGCGAAAATTTTATTCATGTAATTTTTCCCAAAAAAATGCATGATAAATTACCCGCGATTTTACCCGTGATCCTCTGCTCGGGAGGTTATGCAAATAGGCTCCAAATGACCTCAAAATGATAAACAACTACAAATTCACGTAGTGTCAGCTTTCAATTTTTTGTCATTCCGGAGATTGCGCAGAAAATTTGGTTAGGGTGGGGGGGGGGGGGGGTCGAATGTCCCTCTCGCATGCCTGGTAGGGTTAAACAAGGAATTGTTTGCATGAAATAGTTCAAGATATATAGAAAACATGCAAATTTGACCCCGTCTTTGAAAGACCCACGAAATATGCCGTTAAAAGAATACAAGTAGTGGCCTAGTCACCCCACTGAATGTCAGCTTTCACACCTTTATAGAACAGTTACATATCGCGACTTGCATTCATAGAAACAGAAGAACGTGTCATTTCTCGTTTTGACTTGTTGTAACGTATGTTCGCCAATATGTTGTATTCTTCATTGTAGTGAACAAGCTCCCACCGGACAAGCAAAGAGGCGAAAAATCAGCAGGAAAAGCCCTTAGGTGTGATGCAGTCTTATCTGGCTATTTCTTAGCATAAATTTCAAGATTTTCTGTTAAAATTATCTTGTTTTTTCATTTCATTTTCGTCCTCACTCACCTCCTGGGTAGGAGGGAGAGACAGCGAGAGGGGGGCTTAGCGCGTTATTGATCTACTAACAACCGGTGACATCAACAGGTCACTTTCGGCTGACCTTTGTGGGGTCACTCTCGGTTCTGGTCACGTGATCGGAAGTGCACAATAGTGGAAATGCGCACAATAGCGGAAATCATGCGCAGGGTTAAAGGTCACTTTATATCACATGACCGGAACCGGAAGTGACTTCACAAAGGTCAGACGGAAATGATCTGTTGGCGCCACCTGTCGGAAGTAGGCCAATAACGCCGAAACTCCCCTTTCTATACTACTCTCTGGTAAACATGTTCACGTGTAAACTGGATGGAAAATCGGAAGTAGTAATCGAGGCGGACACTGGGCTCCAGGTTAGGACTTTCGTCTCCTGGAAGCCGGTGTCCCAGGACATCCAAATCCAGACCTGAATGCCCGACGGACAATTAAATCCAGGCAGCCCACACGAACATTTGGGAGCTCTCGGCCTATTTAACTGTGAGTGTCAAAGACGAAGAAGTGCATTTTAACGCACCAGCCTTTAACAACAGACCAGCTAAGCATATCGCCTTGACGTTGGAGACCTGGCAAAAACTAGAGGCCATTGAATACGCCGTCAATGCGGTCATTGACCAGCAGGGGAGTCACGAAGTGAAATTTTATGTGGGTGACGACATCTTTGTCAGCTGTGGTACATTCAACGACCAGCTCCTGGTGCATATACGGAAATGGAAAATGAGGTCAGATACGCAAGAGCGTGTTCCTTGTCCTGAGGGCGTCACCTTGAAAATAACGGCGTGGCGGGAGCTGCAGAGTCTCACAGCTATAATTCGTCAAGCCCTGGCTTACCAGGTGTCTCACTATATTTATAAGAAGTACATCGACACATTCCTGGATCATGTCAGACCTCGCATTCGACACTTGCGTATCGAAGCATGTGCAGGCTGTGTGAACAACAGTCCGATAAACACGCATACGTGTGTGGACAATAGTGTACCATCATACGCGCTCATCACTGAGGCACTACAGGACGTGACCGAGGAGCAAATTGCCCTGGCATTGGAAGCTGCCTGTCCACCCAAAATTCCACGTGAAGAGATTGCTACCTACATCTACGTGCACCAGGGGCGGAAAGACGATGATGAGTTCAAACAAGTCTTGTTGCATAACTATTGAACATTTCAAGTCTGGAGTTGAAAACATTTACCGTATTCGTACACGTTCATTGAAGTGCCTTCATAGCGTATAATTGTATAAAAATTCAATACTCAGAGTTTTACTGTTAATTGTATTAAAATTCAATACTCAGAGTTTTACTGAAGACGTTCATTCTATTGTGTTAGTCTTGTTGTATAAATATTGAACATTTTCAAGTCTTATTGCATTGAAAAACATTCAGACATTATCGTATTCCTACATTCTATGTTCATTTTATGTTCATTCTATGTGCATTGAAGCGCCTTCATAGCGTATAATTGTATTAAAATTCAATACCCAGAGTCTGGTGAACACGTTCATTCTATTTGTGTTAATAAAAATAGTAGAAAATTCAAAAAATGGCTGTTAGTGTTCATTCTTTTGCAAAAGATAATTGTATTAAAAAAATCAACATTAAGAGTCTATTGTGGTGAACACCTTAGGTTTTTTCATGGTGATGGGAGCTGGTGTTTTTGTTTTTGTTTTTTTTGTGCTTTCAGTTAGAAGTTCTCTTTCGAAAACATTGGTTGGCCCTGAAAAGGGCCTTTGGAAAAGTGTTACGACACTTGTTTTATGAGCGGTAAATTCTCTTTACCCCCGCCACCTGCTTCCTACACACGGGACACTTGATCTTTAAATGCTGTTCGTCCGTTTCAGCGCAGTGGCACGTGTCCCCTATACATGTTAGCGTCACCCAGCATTCTTCACATAGGCATAAATGCCCGCACGGAAATAGGGCGTACAGGCTTTCCTCGTCTGTACACACGCTGCAGTTTGATTTACTTTCTTCCTTATCTAGGTCTTGTTGTTGTTTTAAATTCACAGCGTCCATTAGATCCATGTCTTGTCTCATGTGATTAATCTGCTCGTTCAGGCGGGTTACCTCGGCCCAAGAGCATGGTGGTGTTGTTGTTGTTGTTGTTGTTGTTGTTGTAGGTGGCGTTCGTGTTTCTGTAGCCGGCGTTGTTATAATTGGTGTTTGGGTAGCCGTTGTATTTGCTGGAGGTCTGTTACTGTTTAACCACTCTAGGTCGGGGAGTTCTTCATCGTCCGTAGGTACATCCTCATCTTCTTCCATTGCCACCCTCCTCATCTCCTCGTCTTGTTCTTCACTTCGCCGTCTCATCAACCTCGCATCTTCTTCCATTGCCACCCTCCTGAGCTCTTCGAGTTGTTATTCACTTCGCCGTATCATCGTTTCGTCGGCAATAACCCGCTCAAAGCTTGTAATTATTGTCACTCCATCGTTATGTTCTTCACTCGTAATCACCTCTCTGTGTTGTCTAGGATCGTTGAATAGCCTTCGTCTTGTACCCATGATTGTAGTTGTGAATAAATGGCAACATACTACGCGTTATTTATAGTCTAGGCGTTCTGTGGGTGGTGGGACCAAGATGGCGGCTGTGGGTGGTGGGACCAAGATGGCGACTGATGTGGGAGTGGGACCAAGATGGCGGCTGTGGGAGTGGGACCAAGATGGCGGCTGATGTGGGAGTGGGACCAAGATGGCGGCTGTGGGTGTGGGTCCAAGATGGCGGCATGGTACCTGCTAAAAGAATTTGTGTTTTATTTTCCCAACTTTAAAACCGGTCTCATTTTTGCAATAAATGTGAGTTCACTGCAGCATGTTTTATCGAAAAGAAAAAAGTAGGAAATTTTATCCTTGGGCTACGGTAACACAGTCCATTTGACACCCATAGCTCTACTCACATTTGCCTGCACACTGTATAGTGCTGTGTTACCGTAGCCCGTGTGATACTATAAAATTTCCTAGTTTTCTTTCGATAAACTGGCTACAATTTTCAGGGTGACATTATAAGGCTGTGAGGAACATACTTGACGTATTTTTACCCAGGAAAACCGATTTATTTCCAGTGTACCGGGTTTTCCACACTACCCTAACCATAACGTTACGGGTCTAAAAATCGATAAAATCATTAAAATAGTGGCTTAGTCTACCGCTACCCTTCTAAATTTTTCAATGCTACACGATCAGTTGCCCCAGTTCAACTTGAAATAAATTTTATACGTGCACTCGCATGGCCGTTGAAGTCAATTTGTTGACCCTGTTTTCTTCAGGGAGAGTTTTCCTGTCTACTCATATCGCTGACTGAAAAGTAGTGATAGCCTGGCCTCAGTTGGTACCGGTGTTGTTGTTGGTCATTGGGGTCGGCAGCATGGATCGGTACATCGTCTAGCAACTGTGCCGGTGGAATGGTACACACAGAGGCCGCCTCCACTTGTTGTTGTTGTTGTTCTTGTGGTAGTAGTGGAGGGGGAGGGTACATCTCCTCCATTGCTGCTTTGAGATGGGCCAGCCACTCTTCATCGGTCACCGTTCTTGCCAATATTATCAGCGTACGTAGAATCTTGGCCACTTGTTGGTTAAAACTGTTATCCACCTGGCGGCACCAGCCTTCAATTTCCTTTAACCAGAATTCTTTCACATCTTTCACCAGCTTCTCTTTCTCTCGGCGGGCTGCCTGCATTTTTCCCGCACCTCTCGTGGTAGACATCTTCGCTACCACTCGGTTAAAATTAACCAGTTCCCCGCTCTCCCGGCGTGCTGCAGCTTCTTCCTTGTTCATATCGTTCATACGGTGTTGTCAGTGTGGTGAAAGGTTTTGGAATGCCGCTGACCACGCTCCCGCTGGCTTTATACTGACATACAGTAGATTTTCATTGGCTGTTTCAACCTAGGTGATGCTGGCTTCATTGGCTCTTTTTAGCGATAGCTCATTGGCTCTTTTTAGCGATAGCTCATTGGCTCTTATTCGGGTCTGCTGATTGGCCAATAGTGGGGACCCCCACCCTTCCTGGGTTAATTTACAATCCCGTCATTTTGCACGAAATTCGCCAAGTGGAAATTTCCATGTTAAATCATTGCGTGTATGGATAACATGATAATATTAGAGTCAATGTACATCGCTCATTGATGGTCTACAAGGTGCCTACGCCGCGGTCCGCGCGACCACCCTTCCTGGGTTAACTCACAATCCACATATTTTGCACCAAATTCACAGTCAATTCCTAGGTTAAATGATTGCATGTATTGATATAACATTACGGTTGGCCCTGAAAAGGGTCGCATGTACAGCACTGGCGCCAGTGATGCATTCTGGGTCACGTCAGAATCTCTTCATTTTACACGAAATTCGCCTAGTGTAAATTCCCATGTTAAATGATTGCGTGTATTGTGTATTGATAACATTAGAGTCGATGCTGATTGGGGGTCTACAAGCTGCCTACGCCGAGGTCCGCGCGACCACCCTTCCTGGGTTAACTCACAATCCGTTCATTTTGCACCAAATTTGTCAATTCCTACGTTAAATGATTGCGTGTATTGATATAACATTACGGTTGGCCCTGAAAAGGGTCGCATGTACAGCACTGGCGCCAGTGATGCATTCTGGGTCACGTCACAATCCCTTCATTTTGCACGAAAATTCACCTAGTGCAAATTCCTATGTTAAATGATTGCGTCTATTTATAACATTAGAATGGATGCTGATTGGTGGCCTACAAGGTGCCTACGCCCAGGTCCGCGCGACCACCCTTCCCCGGTTAGAACAGTGTGGTGGTGCCTCTATCCTACTCCGTCCGGCACTATGGCAGGCGCTGAAAGCTATTATCACCGACGTCCACGACGTACTCCACCCCCAGGCGCACTCTGTAGCTACCCGCACTCTTACACCGACCACCCTTCCTGGGTTAACTCACAATCCTCTGATTTTGCACCAAATTCGTCAATTCCTAGGTTAAATGATTGCAGATAACATTACAGCCCGAATCATCACGGACTTTCACGAAGGGTGGAACTATAACGTATACACATAAAGAGAGGTGCGCACCTATAACGTGTACGGCTACGGACTAGGGGTTTTTACTCACGAGTCATCACGGACTTTCACGAAGGGGAAGAATCGATATATACACATTTGCCTCGTCGGTGTTTTGTCATTCACCACTATGGCAGCGCACGGAGCGGAGCTTGCCTTCTTCCAACTCACGCCTGACGTCATCCTCATCGTCTATGACCATGAACTGCAGCTCATTGAAGAACATCCCCGAGAGGTGAAGCTATGTTTAACCCTAGCAGGATGGACTCTATTGACACGGTTGTTACAGGGAAAAGAGCCCGAAGTCGATTTCATGCACGTGGGAGTCGGTGTCTACCTACGAAGTGGTAGAGATGATTCTTTTTTTCCCGGTTAGAACAGTGTGGTGGTGCCTCTATCCTACTCCGTCCGGCATTATGGCAGGCGCTGAAAGCTATTATCACCGACGTCCACGACGTACTCCACCCCCAGGCGCACTCTGTAGCTACCCGCACTCTTACACCGGACTGCACCCTATTGTTGTATCCCCAACGCGTGGAGCTCATCGATGACGACAGTAGGTGTTGGTGTACGTCTGAACCAGCGCGTGTCTCTTTATCCCCGGAAGGCTGGACTACCTTGAAACGGGTGTTATTGGGTGACCTCGACGGTGATAGCATTCACCTGTGTGACGACGTCTACATTTTCCGCGGTCCCTATTTTGCTCAACTCCTCTGTCTCAAGCAAGGTGGTTTTACTCTGGACCCCGATCTATGGACGGCTTTGGAACAAGTAGTCCCCATGGTCGATGAAGTACTATGTCTACAGGATAACCCATCAGAATAGTACGACTCAGTCTGAGACCGTATCGAATACGGTGACGCTACCTCGTGACGGCTGGACCAAATTTAAACGGGTGTTGAGCGGCGAGCTCGACAGAAACCTCATCCACATAGACAATGCCATCTACGTATACCGTGCAACCTTCTTCCTACGCCTGGGCCGCTACCAAGACCCTACGCGAGGCTTCACCCTAGTCCCCGATCTGTGGACAGCCTTGGAGAAAGTGGTGCCTATTGTGGACCAGCTGTTTACACCGGACGAGCGATCATCACACCAGTTGGGGTGGGCTCGTGCTATTCAGTACGCGCTGGCTGAACCCCATGAACAACTGTCTAGCCATGAACCCGATACAGCCTTGGAACTCCCCAGAAAAAGTACTATATCTATAGGGTGCACAGAGGCTAGAGTGTCAGTGTCACCTCATGAAGCGAACACACCACAGTGCAACCCGGACGGGGACCCAGGGGCACCCCGATGAGGGGTAGGAAGACAGTGATGAAGGGCACTAGGGGGTCCCAGATGAGGGGGTCCCTAAAGGGAAAAGGTGGACGGTCGGCATCTACGTGGCGTGTGAACAAGGTGTTAACCGATTTGTATTACAACCCTACCAGTCCAGCCGCGTATAGCGCTGTGGGAGCGCTCGCTCGAGCTGCCCATTCCCAAGGCATCAGTCGAACTGAAGTTCGAAACTGGTTAAAAACCCAAGACACTTATAGTTTACATCGAGCAGCCCGACGACATTTTCGCCGTAACCGAGTCATCGTAGGAGGCATAGACGCACAATGGCAGGCTGATTTAGTCGATATGAGTCGATTTGCACCTCACAATGATGGACATCGGTACATGTTGACCTGTATCGATATTTTATCCAAGTACGCATGGGTACTACCCATTCGCACCAAAACAGGAGAGAATCTGGTACGGGCGTTCCAGCAGATTTTCAAGACGGGGCGCAAACCCCTCTATTTGCAAACGGATGAAGGCACAGAATTTCTCAACCGGCCCTTTCAAGCCTTTCTTAAGAAACAGAAGGTATTTTTCTTCCATACGTACAACGAGACCAAAGCCTCTGTGGTGGAACGATTCAATCGTACCTTCAAAGGACGAATGTACAAGTATTTTACCGCCAAAAACACCCGACGGTACATCGATGTACTACCTCAACTGGTCCAAGGGTACAATCGAGCCTATCATCGCAGTATCCAGCGAGCTCCCCTCGATGTGACAGAACGCAACGAACATCAAGTGCGTGGTACGCTGTACTCTCCCAGTCCACCACCACCACCACTCACGTCACCCCGTTACAAACGCGGAGATGTGGTACGCATCAGTAAAGTGAAAGGACAATTTGAGAAAAGTTACTAGCCCAACTGGAGTGACGAGCACTTTGTCATCGTTCGCCATAAACCTCGACAGCCACACGTCTATCAACTGGAAGATCTACAAGGAGAAACACTGCAAGGCACGTTTTACGAGGCAGAATTACAATCCGTAATGAAAACACCGAAATACTACACGGTGGAAAAGATTTTGTAAACGGAACGTCGACGTGGCATCCCCTATCATTTCGTCAAATGGCAAGGTTGGCCCCGTTCGTTTAATTCCTGGGTGTCAGGCCGTGACATGAAACGACTATAAATTCTACCTCAGTTCGCCTCCATCCTTCAGTGTAGGGTTGTACCATGGATAGTGCACATCTACCCTTACTGTTACGGACTCGAAAAGCACAAGTCGGTACTGTAGTGTGTCTAGTAGTGCTTCTGGGTACCTTATTTGGAGGCGTGTTCTACGATTTGGCGTACGTGGTATCCCGTTTCAACACCATTCGTCCAACAATTCCACCTCAATCATCCACTTCCACCACCACCACCACCACCACCACTACGACTCCTACGACGCTGCCTACCCCATCCACGACGCCAACTCACCGCCACGTATCAACCCAGAGACTACGGACCCCACACACTCCTACGACGCCCCGTACTACTACTACTACGACTCGACCTGATCACCAGCATCCGTCTACCCTGAGACACCCATCACCCAGTACACCACCCACGACGCTAAAAACATTTAGAGTGGACTTCGGTGAATCACGTTTACCACGGCAACGGTACCCAGTGGGGTACCCCATACGAACCCCGGTGGGATCCGAACCCTAAATCACCCTCACAAAACTATGGATCCTCGGTGGCAGCATCCTTTCACGTGTCTCATCGCTGGACCGACAGGGTCGGAAAAAACACACTTCGTTCAACGCCTCATCCAACACGGGTCAGCCCTCATTTCACCTTCCGTAGCTCGCATCCTGTGGTGTTATGGAGCTTGGCAACCAGCGTACGAGGAACTGGCACGTCTCCCGGGAATCACCTTAGTGGAAGGATTACCCCCTGACGACATCCCAGAAGACACGTTGGTCGTGGTGGACGATCTCATGACGGAAACGGACAGTCGAATCACCCGTCTCTTTACCAAAGGAAGCCATCATCGTCGGTTGAGCATCACCTACATCGTGCAGAATCTCTTCAGTAAGAACAAAGAGCACAGGAACATTAGTTTGAATGCTCAGTATGTTGTGTTATTCAAAAACCCCAGAGACGCTTCCCAAATTATGCACCTGGCCCAACAGATGTACCCTAAAAACACGGCCTTTGTACGAGAAGCCTTTGAAGATGCTACCCAAGGAGCTCACGGGTATCTACTCATCGACTTGAAACAAGACACCCTCTCTACCCTTCGATTGCGCACCCACATTTTTCCCGGAGAGGTGCAGACGGTGTACACACCCAAATAAAAAGAAGCAACAACTCACTCTAGCCGTCACTTCCTCATCATGACTGCACGGAGACGCAAGCACGCGCCGGCCCTGCGCGTATTACGCAGCGCGCCACCGGAGGTGGGCCGGGCCCTGGTGCGCGGCGCGGATCCCGACTTGGTACGGTGTTTGTGTGAAGTGGCGCATAATGTGTTAAAAGGCAATGTTCCGCTCAGTCCTCTGCAGAAAGGGAAATTGCAACGGCACAAGGCGGGTCTCCGAACGCTGGTGAAGAAGACGGGTAGTGTCAATAAAAAGAAACAGGTGTTACAGCGAGGTGGATTTCTCGGCGCACTCCTCGCACCCTTAGCCGCTACCGTACTGGGACCGTTACTAGGCTCCATCTTGGGACGCTAACATGGAACATACGAAAAAAATGATGCTGGTGGAACCTCGACTGTTACAGAGTTTGCAATCACCCTATCCCGTCCCTGCCACAGTGCAACAACTCCAGTCTCTGGACGAAGAGATGAATAGTATACTCCAACGTCGACTACCCGATCACGAGAAAATTCAACTCTACCATCATACGCTGAACCGGTACAAGACGTTTATGGATCAATATAGAGGGAGTAGTACACCACTCCCACAACTACCCGCAACGCCCACACTCACACCACCGCCACCCTCACCTGAGCTGGAAGAGGAAGTGTTGGACAGTGTGCCTAAAGCCTTCAAGACCAAGGCGCGTTTATTGTTGGACCGGGTGAAACAGAATTCCGATATGGGTTGGAACGATGAGGGAAAACTGCTGATTCTAAACCAACTGGTGCCGGGGTCTCATATGACCGATTTGATCAACGATATAGTACGTTCTCGCAAACACTCTAATCCACCGGGCTGGGAAGCCTTTGCTCAGGGGTTAAAAGACACACACATCCCTCAAGAATTGGTAGGGAATCCTAACCGATGGGCCTTTATGCAGCAATCGACCCGACACCAACCACCACCACCACCCTCCTCTTCTTGGGCCCCCATGTCACCGCCCAAAACACCACAACGACGAGGGGTATCTACCAGATCTAAGTCACCGCGACGATCACAACGCCGAGATAAGGCGCCCAAGGCGTGGGAACCCTACTAGGGGCACCCCTATAAAAACCCGATGCAGAAGCCAGAACAGCTCAGTCGTCATGTTTTACCTGACGTTGCCCAGTAATAGCTCACTCGATGTGTTTCCTGACAACACCTTGGCCAAGTATGTGACTCAATTACCACAACCGTTACATTTACCTTGCCGGTGGGAATGTGGACTGGTAGATATTCAGTACCCTTACTCATGGTACAACGTACGAGACCAAGAAGTATAGTACGACGTCACCTACGAAGGCAAAGTAGCCAAACTGACTCTCCCCGAAGGCCAATACGATACGCCCCAGAAGTTCATAGAGGGTCTCCTCTCCTTGTTGGAGTACAAGTCTCTACGGAAGGCCACGAATAGTTCAAAACCCCTGATAGCCTATCCCTTCAAGAATCACGTGATCTTGGCTGTCAACCCACACAACGACAAGGCCTGTATCCTGCTGAGCCCTAACGTGGCTGTGAAACTGAGTCCTACACTACAGCAAATGTTAGGTCTGCCTTACAGCTTCTACACGGGACCCACCACTGACAACGGTGACGTTGTGATGGATATGAAAGTAGGCATGTACGGACTCTACGTCTACTCGGACGCAGTGGACAGCCATATTGTGGGCGATGTGAACACACCTCTGTTACGGGTGGTCCCCATTAGCAAGACGTATGGCAATCAAGTCAACCAGAGTTTCAATCATATACTCTACCTCCCCGTACGACATACCGATATCAACACGATCACGGTGGATATAAGAGATGACACGGGACACCCGGTCGCATTCGAACGAGGGAAAGTGGTGCTGACACTTCATTTCCGACAAGCACGTTCTCCTCACTTCGTATAATGTACGTGCCTTACCAGTGCCATACGCCCAGCTATGCCGACTACTACAAGAAACAAACGGGAGGAGGCTTGCCCATCTTTAGCGGTGCACGCATGCAACGAGGTCACGGATTGGGGAACATACTGGGCAGCATTGTGAAAACGGTCTTACCCTTGGTGACACGGGGTGTTAAAGCGGTGGGGAAACAAGCGGTACGCAGTGGATTGCGCGTGGCCGGTGATGTGATGGGAGGCACAGCACCCCGACAAGCCTTCAAACGACGGGCTAAAGAAGCAGGCAGCGTCTTGATCGCCAAAGCCCTTACAAGACACCCACGGACACAGCGAAGAGTCATTCGACGTCCAACACACCGACGACGCACACCCCGGAGGAATAAGACGAAGAAGAAGAAGAAGAGTAGTAGGAGAGACATCTTCGCATAATGGCATTCATTCACTCCGAGTCGTGTCCGTCTACCAACAGTGAATTGAATTTGTGGACTATTCCACCCACCCAGACCAGTGTATCCGAAGGACGTTGGGTAGAACATCGACCCCTGGCTAGCCTGACGGGGACGGGACCTGTAGAATTTACCATTGAAAACAAAGATACGGCCTACCTGGATTTAGCCCACACCTACTTGTACGTGAAAGCCAAAATAGTGGACGCAGCCGGGGCCGACCTAGCGGACGATGCAGTAGTAGGCCCAGAGAATCTTTGGCTGCACTCTTTGTTCCAACAGGTAGATATGAGTATGAGCGATAGACTCATCAGTACGTCCACCAATACGTACCCGTACCGAGCCTACATGGAGACGCTGTTGTCGTACGGCCATGATGCCAAAAAATCACACTTGCAAGCCTCACTGTACTACAAGGATACACCCGGATCCATGAATAGCGTGCTCGCTGCCAATAATGGATTCACCGCGCGCAAAAACCTAGCAGCCGATAGCAAGTCCATCGATATGATGGGACGACTGCACGCCGATCTGTTCCTGCAAGACCGCTACATGATGAACGGTGTATCCATCAAGATCAAGTTGATCCGTTCCACACCTGCGTTCGCCTTGATGGCCGCTGGAGAGGACCCCAATTACAAGATCGTCCTAGAAGATGCAGCCCTGTTTGTGCGTACGGTGGATTTGCAACAGGGCGTGTTGGTGAGTAACATGGAAGCCTTATCGAAAAAACCAGCCCTGTACCCCATCCGACGCGTACAGGCCAAGGTGTTCTCTGTGCCAGTAGGTACGATGATGGCCAATCGTGAACATTTATTTCTAGGGGATCTCCCTAAACGTGTTACCATAGCGTGTGTGACCAACACCGCTTTCAATGGAGCGTGGGATGAGAATCCGTTCGCCTTTCAACATTTCAACCTGA